>PVIC010025959.1:0-24894 GCA_004025085.1 Thryonomys swinderianus
CCCAGACTAAATGTAAACTTATAATCCTCCTGCTTCAGCTTTTTACCCTTTAATTTTCACCTTTTACTTTTGACATTGTAAAAAGTCATTTCCCCTTTTGTTTGAGTCCTTAAATAACATTTGAATAACTACACAAGAAATTCCTAGTTTTTAAGCATCCATAAATAGAAAGATATTTTGCATATCTTTATGTTAGAAATTTTTATTTTCCTTTTCAGTGCTGGAGATGAAATTCAAGGTCTTGAACATGCTAGATAAGCACTCTTTTAACATTAAGCTACATCCTCAATCGATTCTCAGCCTTTTGGCTAAGATCAAGTGAAGCTACATCCTCAGCCCCCTCAAAAACTTTCAATATGTGTCTCTGAATACTTTCTGAGACAAATTACAAAATTACATTTATCAGATATTTGATATTGATGGGAATCAAAAGAGATTTGACTTTATGCAGTAAATCTAATTGTTTTTGAAGATAATCGTTTTGCCTCCTTTAAGAATGGAAAATTTCCTTTCATTTCTCTTAAATATCAAGGGCAGAAGCCCTCAAATCAGTTTGCATTCCTCTTATGATCTCCAGTAAAGAAAGAAAGCATCTGTTTATTATGTTGGGTACAAAGATATTTAAATAAGGTCATAAATTATTATTATCATTGGGTGTTTTTTTTTTTCAAAATAATGCTATTGACTTAAACTTTTCTCCATATTCTTTCATTGTTTTTCTGGCTTTCCTTGACACTTCTGTATGATTTATGACATTATAAAAATACAATACCCCAATTATAATAAATGTTTTATGTTTTTAAAATAAGACTTTCATATAATAAGTTATAATGCTGAAGGATTCTAAAACATAGGATCTGAACATTAGAACTACAGCTGAAGATGACAATGAAAACAACAGCATCCATTTTACTAAGACCTGGCACAATATGCTAACATTTACATGCATTAGCTCAATAAAGACAAGTTCATGATTGACAAAAGAGATAAATGCTAATTACCTCAACAACTAGGAGTAGGGAGTAAACTTAACACAGGAAATAGGTTAAACCTTTCCCCTTAAATTTGGAAAATTAAGAAAAAATTCTGCTAGGCAACCAGGAGATATACCAAAGATACTTACTGACCTTGAGGAATATTGCAGAATATATATTTATAGACCATTAAAGATGGGAACAGAAAACAATTGGGAGAGGAAACAGGAATATCAAGTACATTTTCACTTGCTTCTTTTTTTAAAATGATAGGTGGTTAAAAATAGAAAAGGCAAGGATTAGAATATAAATAAGGATCAAAGAAATGAAATAGTCAAGTAACAAGAAAAGTGACCTGGGAAGTAGGTTTATATGTATTAATCACTGTGAGGGTAAATTTTTTACATAATCTAATTTCATGTTCACAACAACTTTAGGTCATATGTAGAATGACTCCTGCAACCCAGGGAAAAATTGATCAGCAAATGTATTAGAGGATATAGAAGTCTGAGTTTAGATTGAAAAAGAGAAAATATTACTAGAGAAAAATGAGATAAACAAATATACAATATCTGGATTAAAAATAAGTGGAAAGACAGGAGAGCCTTAAGAAGAATTAAGCAATCAGAAATAAATCTCAATACTTAATATATACTATGGAAATTGTTTGATCTTATTCAATAACTGTATTGAGCAAATACTTTTAAATCTGACATTGGGCTAGTTACCATGGGAAAATAATTTTTAAAAAGGGACATAATCACTGATTTTATAAGCCCACAACCTTTTAAAGGAGTGATAATAGTATTTTTTTATTTTCTCATTGACTGCCACTGTGCTGAATCTATACATACATCTCAATGAATTCTTAAAACATTCACATGCGTAATGCCGGACGTGGTGGCTCACGCCTGTCATCCCAGCACTCGGGAGGCAGAGACGGGAGGATTGCTGAGTTCGCGGCGGCTTGCCTGGGCGCCATAGTGAGCTCAGGGCCAGCCTGAACTACAGAGCGAGACCCTGTCTCCAAAAAGCAAAGAAAAACAGTCACATGCAGCAGTTCTTACCACACTCATCAACAAGTGCAAGACGACATCATTTAAAGTAAACTGTAAAAGTAAACTTTCCAAAGTCCCATAAATAGTATAAAATACTTACATAAAATAAAAATACAAATAACAAGGTTTTTAGTAAACAATCTATGTTTTGTTTCTGTGTTTTGGATTTTTTTTTTTTTTTAGATAGGGTCTCACTACATAATTCAGGATGGTCTTGAACTCACTGTGTGGTCCAGGCTGGCCTTGAACTCACGGTGACACTTCTGCCGCAGTCTCCCAAGTGCTGGGATCGCAGGCGTGCGCCACCACACCCAGCAGTATTCTGTAAATCGGGAAGACCTGTCCTTTACACACTTTGAGGGAATCTGTGAAAGGATTGGAGATCTTTCATGGCTGAAGTGGGAGAACATTTGAGACTTGAGGTCACAGCAGGAAAGCGCACCTCAGAGACAGAGTTCAGGGACAGCAAAAAGTTGTCGGACTTGCAAATGTGTTTTGAGGTAGTATGTGTATAAGAGGGTGCTTAATGTCAAAATGATAGAAACTACGCTTGTTTGACTAAGCTGAGGAACTATATTTATGACATCCATAGCTCGTTAGTGACAATACTAGTCCATCGAAGCTGATATATTTTATTTTTATTGGTACATTTTATTGGCACATTATATATACACATTCCAAATACATGCCACATTGAGAACTTGTGCCAGTATATGACAATTAAATTCTCATTTTCCCCCTGCCCTACCCACCCTACTGCCACCCCTCACCCCTATATACACAAGTTTTGTTTCCTCTTTTTATTATCAATTATTATTCCTTTTTTTCTTTCCTCATTATTTACCCCTAAACCCCATTTCCCTTTGAATATATACTATTTCATAATAGCAATCATGAATTCTATAACACATTTACAACTTCAGTTTCTCATACCAGAGAAAAGATACAATATTTACACATCCATGACCTATTTATTTCACTTATGAGTATGTCCTGAAGGTACATCCATTTGAGTATAAATGATTCAATCTCATCATTCTTTATGGCACAGTAATACTCCATTTTATAAAAAAGCCACATCTTCTTTATCCAGTCTAGATTTGATGGGCATTTGGGTTGCCTCCAAGATTTAGCTATCACAAACTGAGCTGTTATAAACATGGGTGCACATATGTCACTGTGATATGATTCTTATAATTCTTCTGTGTATATCCCCAGCAAGGAAATAGCAGGGTCAAATGGAACCTCTAATCCTAGTTTTTTGAGATATCTCCACACTGATCTCCATAATGGTTGTACTAGTTTACATTCGCACCAACAGAGGAGAAAGGTTCTTTTTTTTTCCACAACCTTGCCAGGATTTGTTCCTGGTGAGATAGCAGCCATTCTTTGTGGAGTAAAATGAAATCTCAGAGTTGTTTTCATCTGCATCTCTTGAATGACAAGTGATGTTGAGGATTTCTTCATATACTTCCTAGCTGCTTTTAGTTCTTCCTCTGAAGACTGTTCATTTCAGATGGTCATTTTTGAATTGGGTCTTTAAATTTGGAGGGGGACTGATTTTTAAAACTCTTTATATATTCTAGATAGTAGCCCTTTGTCAGAGGAATTACTGGTAGAGATTTTTTTCCCATAATGTTGGTTGACTTTTTTGCTCTGCCAGTGGTTTCTTTTGCTGTGCAGAAGCTTTTTAATAAGATGAGATCCCATTTGTTGACTTCTGCTAGTGCTAGTACTCATGCTATAGAGGTTTTGTTCATAAAGTCTTTCCCTAAGCCAGTGTCTCCAAGAGTTCTACCTAAACTGTTTTGCAGCAGGTTTATAATTTGTTTTAATATTTAGGTATCTCATCCACTTTGATTTTAATTTAGTACACGGTGATAAAGATGGATCTAGTTTCAGTCTTTGGCAGGTTGAAGTCCAGTTTTTCTAGCACCATTTGTCAAAGAGGCTGTCTTTCCTTCATTGAGGATGTTTGGCACCTTTGTCAAAGACAAGGTGGCTTAGTGTATCTGGCATTGTTTCTGGATCTTCTAATCTATTCCACTGATCTTCAGGTCTGTTTCTTTGCCAGTACCATGCTATTTTTTTTTATCACAGTGGCTTTGTAGTAAAGTTTCAAATTGGGGAAAGTGATACCCCAGCCATGTCCTTCTTTCCTAGAATTGTTTTTGCTATTCTATGTCTCTTGTGGTTCCAGATGAATTTTTGGATGATTTTCTCTAGATCTGTGAAATACGCTGTTGGAATTTCAATTAGGATTGCATTGAGTCTATATAGTAGTTGTGGGAATATAGCCATTTTGACAATGTTGGTTCTTCCTATCCAGGAACAAGGGATGTCTTTCCATTTTCTGATATCCTCTTCAATCTCCTTTTTCAGAGTGTTGTAGTTTTCAGAGTAGAGGTTCTTTACCTCCTTTGTTAGATTGACTCCTAAATATTTCATTTTTCTGGGTGCTATTATAAAAGGGACTGAGTCCCCAATTTCTTTCTCTATCCATCTATTATTTGTTTATAAAAATGTGATTGATTTTTAAGCATTGACCTTGTATCCAGCTACGCTACTAAATTTGGTGATTAAATCTAGCAGTTGTTTGGTGGAGTTTTTAGGATCTTCTAAATGTAGTATCATGTCATCAGCAAATAATGACAGTTTAACTTTTTCTTTTCCTATCTTTATTCCTTTTATTTCTTTCTCTTGTCTAATTGCAGTGTCTAATGTTTCTAGCAAAGCTGATATATTTTAATCACAAAAAAATCCTTTGAGACCAAGATCATAGATTGGTTTAGCCAGTGTACTTGAAAATAGATATTTTAGAGTGTCACTTTATAAGATTTTTTCAAGGTCCTCTTTTAAAACATAGATTTATTTTCATGTCCCAGAAAATATGTGTAAAAATTGCAAAGATTGGCCAGGCATGGTGGCTCATGCCTGTGATCCCAGCACTCGGGAGGCAGAGACAGGAGGATTGCTGAGTTCGAGGCTTGCCTGGGCTACATAGTGAGCTCAGGGTCAGCCTGAACTACAAAATGAGACCCTGTCTCAAAGAAAAATGCAAAGATTGAAATGTATATACTTAATCTGTAGACTCAGATATGCAAAGGAAAATTAAAGATAACCTACACACTAGAGAAAAACCTGCCTACGTTCTCTCAACTGAATTGCCAGTCAGAGCCTCAGTGTAGGTGCTCTGCTTGAACTGACATGCACCACTAGAAGCTGCAGGAATGGGGTCAAAAGGTAAAATGTCCCCAGTAGGAGTAAGATGTCCACAACATGCCATGTTGTGTTGTAGTAAGGTATGTGACAATGGGTACTGCTCAAGGTCATATTCACCCTTATCAGAGAAAATCTGGGTAGAAATCTGAGGAAAAATAGGAAGAAAAGCAGTAGACCTGAAACTGAGCTTGTCTCCTGGATATATCTAAAGGGGTTACTTCTGTGGTCACAATAGGACCTGAGTAAAGTACTATATTGACAACAGTAGATTCTCACATAAAGCTGTGTTGCTTAAGTGCCTTCTGTGTATTCTTCTGTTATAGTTAAAAGCTTAGCCAATGTTTTTAAGAGTGAGAAAGACAGGGCAAAGAGAACATCTTTTTTTTTTTTTTTTTTTTTTTTTTTTTTTTTTTTTTTTTTTTTTTTTTTTTTTTTTTTTTTTTTTTTTTTGAGACAGGTTCTCGCTTTGTAGTTCAGGCTGGCCCTGAGCTCACTATGGAGCCCAGGCAAGCCTCAAACTCAGTAATCCTGTCTTTGCCTCCCGAGTGCTGGGATTATAGGTGTGAACCACCATGCCCAGCAGCACGTATCATTTTTGCCACATGATAACCGGACTTCTCCATGCAGTCATCTACAAGAACTAAGCAAATGTGTTTAACTTTTAAAGAATATTACAATAAGAGACACAGTATCGTTAATCCCCTTCACGTTACTTCCTCTTTTTTTTGAACATTTATCTCATTGTTCTTGCCATTGTCTAAGACAGTTGGTGAATGTGATTAAAAAATACAAGTGTGAAGGCCCAATCTTTTCCTCCCTGTTACACTGCTGAGCCCACAGGTCTCTATTCCACAAGAGGAGGTTTTTAAAGTTGTCAATAATAAGGCCTGCTTTAAGAGATACTAAGGGACGTTTAGAGGATGAGAGGCAAAACTGATTACTATGCTCAGAAACTCCTGGTGACCCCTGGAAAAAATGACAGCCGCCCAAATATAAGATGATATTTCATGTACCTAACAGAGGCATCATTTGCCAGACTGTGCATACCGGTTGTGAAGGGGATATGGTAGTCTGCCCAGCATATGCACTGCCAAAAGATGGTGTGAAAATTAGCCTGACAAATTATGCTGCAGCATACTCTCCCAGCTTGCTGCAGCCCACAGACTTCTCGTTAGGTTTGGCATGAGTAAGACCTGTAAGTCCAGGTGGAGGTGACTGGAGAGAGCAATGTGGAAAACACCAGTGCCCAGTGTAGTCCTTTCATGGGCTATCTGAATGCAGGCCTCACCAGAACTACAGCGGCAATAAGGTTTCTGAAGCCCTGCAGGGTGCTGTGGGTGAAGGCTTGCTCGTCTGTTCCTCACAGCACCAAACAATTCCCAGTTATGATTTTGAAAGCAAGGAGTTCAGTCCAGAATTACACCAGAAGCACATCATGGGTCATAACATCGTGAATCATATGTGTTATCTAACGGAAGAAGATGGAGATGCTTAAAGAAACAGTTCTCTCAGTAGATAAAGAACAGCGTAACTTCAGACATGATGGCGCTCACTTGACAGAATCCAGTCCATGAGGAGAAGCCAAAGAGAGATGTTAACAAGTGGAACTTTGCCAGAATTGTCGTGCCCAGAAGAAAGACCGAGTGGCTCAAAAGAAGGAAGGGTTCCTCAGAACTCAGGAGGGGGCTGACAAGAGTTGAACCAAATCCTCTATGAAGATTTTTCAAAGACTGATAAACTTAGTCATCAAAAAAACCACGTGTGATCAAATATACAGTGAATGCTGCTGTTGAATGCCATCCAGTGGGAAGGAAGGCTGCAAAAATATTGTGTTCTCGTTAACCTTATTCGCCAGATCTGACACCAGGTGAGTTCTAACTCTTCCCCGAGTCAAAATAACCATTAAAAGAAAATGCCTTATGTTGCTTCAGTACATCCAGGGAGTTAAGACAAGGAGCTACTCATGGAAGAGGACTGCTGAAACTGCTTCAGAAAGTGCAAGAATTGTGGGATGTGTTCAAAGTAAGAAGAAATATTTTTAAGGATATTATTTTAGCAATACATTTTTAAAAATTGAATTCTTTATTGGTACAATTTATATACATCTCACAATCACACATAACATTGGGGAATTTGTACCAATATATGACACAAGTCAATTCTCATTTTTACTCATATCCCTACCTGCCCATACCTCCCCACCCCCTTTATACATACTTTTTATTTTCTTTCAGAATCACATTTATTCCTTCCCCTCTTTACATTCCCACACCAAATTTCCTTTGGAAATTTCCCATTCTACAAAAACTGTCATACTTCCAAGAGCTCATTTGCATCTACAGGTGCTCATATCAAAGAGAAGACCTGGTATTTGCCTATCTGTGATCTATTAATACATTTTTAAAAATGTAAATATTCACTTTTTATCACACTTCCAATATATAATATTGACATATCAAAAGGTATAATATACAGATGGCATTAGGGCTTAGTAGATGTCACACAAAGGTCTGTGTGTTAAAGGCTTGTTCCCCTGAGTGGCACTGTTGGGAGATGTAGAATTTTAAGAGACGGGCCAGTGGGAGGTCTTTAGACAACAGGAACACTCCTTCCAGTGATCAAGCAGGACCCTGGCACCATCCTCTTCCTCTCTTTTCTCTCTTGGCCATAAAGTGCTCTCCTACATGCTTCTGACACAATGTGCTACCTCACAACAGGCCCAAAGCAAAAGGGCCACTTGAGCCAGGTGTGGTGGCTCACGTCTGTAATCCCAGCACTCGGGAGGCAGAGACAGGAGGATTGCTGAGTTCCAGTCTTGCCTGGGCTACATAGTAAGCTCAGGGCCAGCCTGAACTACAAAGCGAGACCCTGTCTCAAAAAAAAAAAAAAGCCACTTGATCATGGACTGAGACCTTGGGCACATTTTTTTTTTTGGTAAATTTATAATCTCAAGTGTTCATATCAGTTACAGAAAGATGGCTAAAAATAGTTGACTAAACACATGGTTATTCTCTCATTTCTAAATTCTAATTTTAGGCAAAGCTTGTAGGGAATAAATATGTGATTTGGTTTTTGTTTTGTAGCCAGGTTTACAGGCTTCCTGATTCCCATACATAAATTATTTGGGGGGGGGTCTGTGGGTTCCAGAATAAATATCCCTAATCTGATAGCTCTGACTTTTCTTATGCCTCAAAGTCTTGCCTTGTATTCTCCATACCTTGTCACCAGACAACAAAGAGAGAATACAGAGGATCATGCAGATTTTAGGGACATAGCACCTAGAAATAGTGCACAACAATTCTACCCACATACTATTGGCCAAAGCTCAGTAATATGCCCGCATCTAACTATAAAAGAAGATAAAGTTAAACCAATACTGGCAAGAATCCACATTGTCTAAGGTCTAATAAAATGCCACCACCTAAATCCAAAGGGGAAAACCTGTTAGTTCTCACAATGCTTCTAAATCTAGTGTTGTGTTGAATAGAAGTGGTAAGACTGACATTCTTTTCTCCTAGATCTTAGAAGAAACAGTTTTAACTTTTCCCCAGTCTATACTATAACAGCTATGGGTTTGTCATATATAGCCTTTATTTTTTCTGGGGTACAATCCTTCCATACCTAATTTGTTCAGAGTTTTCATCATGAAGGAATGTTGAATTTTATCAAAAGTATTTTCTATACCTACTGAAATGATTATATACATTTTATCTTTCATTGTGTGATATAGTACATTTATTGACTTACATATATATATATAAGTAATAATCTATTTTTCTTTTAAAAATCTTCATTCCTCCATCACTTTTGAAATGGAGATGAAGAGTCTAATTTCCTTCTCCTGAACTATAAGCTCAACTAGTAATTTTGCTTTCTAAAAATGTCAGATGGACGTAACCATGGGAACTTGAGAGCCCGAGTCCTAAAAGTATTATAGCTTATATCTCCCTGGGTTTTACCAGTGAGAGAAACATCAAATTCCTAAATTTCTGACTTATAGAAGATGTGACCAGAGAGAGAAACATCAAACTCCTAAATTTCTGACTTATAGAAGATGTGACATAAGAAATGTTAACTGGTCAAAAATGGCAGTGAACATCTATAACCCAAATACTGGAAGTATGAGGGAGGAAGCACACAAGTTCAAGCCTGCATGAGCAACTCAGAAACCTAGGTGAGACCCTGTCTCAAAATAAAAATAAAAATGTCTGGGAAACTATTTCAAAATTTAAAAGGGAGGGTAGGGATATAGTCCAATGTAAAGGCCCTAGATTCAACCCTGGTATCCCAAAAATAAAATAAATAAATACATACTAGGGATGCAGCTCAGTATGAAGGTACTGAATTTAATCTAAAAGTTGCAAAAGGAAAAAAAGGAGATAGGAAGAGAGGGAAGTTTTATTGTTTAAACTCATTCAATTTGGGAATAATTTTTTTACACAGAAGTATATAATTGAGTACATAACTGATATTGAGATTGTCTAACCTATTTATATCTGCAGTTTTATATCTGTCATTAGTTTTTGAAATTCCTGTCATCATCTGTTGAAATATTTCCTTGACCCATTCTTCTTTAGAGTTCAGTTTCAGTTATTTGTCTCGATATGGCAGAGTTCCATTCTGAGAAATATGTCATTAGGTGATTTCATTATTGTGTAAACATTATAGAGTGTATTTACTCAATACTACATACATTCACTATATGCTATAGCCAATTGCTGCTAGGCTACAAGCCTGTAAAACATACTAGTCAATAGCATAGGTATTCAGAATGCAGGATTATTTGTATATATTATATTAATTTTACATTCACAGTAATCAAATACTTGTGATAATTATAAAGATAAAATGTTTATTTTGGCTCAGTTTTGATATTCCTTTCCATGATCTATTGACACCGTAGCTTTTGGGCCTGTGCTGAGGCAACAAATCATTATTATAATTATACCAACTTTTTTTTAACAATGGGAACATTTAACAATGAGCATTCTCTGGGACTATTGTTTAGTAGAATAAATTTCCAGAAATGTTTGCTTAGCCATTTTTCACTGATGAACGTATCTTCCCTAAATGCATCAACCATGTTAAAGTTGCTATTCATGTGTTTTTTTAGTTGAAATTTTCACTTATCACTCGTGGTTCATTCATATTACCTTATAGTAAATTCATAGTACTTTAAGTATTTACACCGTTTCTGACACTGAACACAGCTCCCTCCCCTAAAGGAACTAACTGGTTATGTTACCTTATACACACTTACTTTTATGATGGTCTTTGTCCTATTATATGAAATAGAATACAGAAAGCATGTTGCACAGCCATGCAGATACAGAAGACTTTTATGTCCAGGATAGCAGTGATATGAGGCTTGATGACCACTTGCAGTGGTAATACCCTGGCAATTAGTTTCTTTATAAGCAATTGGAAGCTTTCAAGACTCCACACACAAAAATACTAGGATCAGAGGTCATATTTTACCTTGCTATTCTCCTTCTGGTTCTATTCACAAAATAATTAAAGGCATCATACCACAGAGATGTATACGCACCCATGTTTATAGCAGCACAATTTATAATAGCTAAATCCTGGAAACAGCCCAGCTGGAGACTGGATAAAGAAGACATGGTTCTTTAATAAAATGGAGTATTACTCAACCATAAAGCATGATAAATTAGAGGCATTTATATTTAAATGGATGTACTTTGAGGACATACTCATAAGGGAAATAAATTCACAAGTGTAAATACCAAATCATTTCTCTAGTGTAAGAAACTCAAAGTGTAAATGGGGTACAAAATGTTTAATAAGTATTGTGGAATAGGAAGAAAATCATTAAAGGGATAGGGGAATGAGGTGGGGAGCTGGGGATAGCAAAGAAGGGAAAGAAAAAGTTTGAAGATAAAGAGGAAAAAATGGAAACAAAGCTTATGTAAATGGGGGATGGAGGGACCTTCAGTTGTTCAATATTGTATCATTTGTCTGGTATGAAAAACTAATCTCAAATTTTTTTTTTTTGAGGCAGGGTCTCGCTTTTGTAGTTCAAGCTGGCCCTGAGCTCACTATGTAGCCCAGGCAAGCCTCCAACTTAGCAATCCTCCTGTCTCTGCCTCCCGAGTGCTGGGATTACAGACATGAGCCACCACGCCCGGCACTGTGGTATATGGTATTGATGGCTGGTGGGCGTGGGTCTCCATGCCCAGCATTGTATGTGGTTACCAGGATCGAACTCAGGACCTTGCGCTTGCGAGGCAGGTGCCAGAACCACTTAGCTAAATCTCCGGCCCTTAATCTCAATTTTTAAAAATCCATCCACAAAAAATTATCATTTTTGCCAACACTCTGGAAGACTGAGACAGGAAGATCAAAAGTTCAAGCCTAGTCTAGGGAATTTAGCAACTTATAAGACTTTATTTCAAGAAAAGGGGTCAGGCTGAAGGCTGGGAATGTAGCTCAGTGCAAAAGGTCTTGGGTTCAATCTTCAGTACTGAAGAAAAAGTAACAGAGGGAAAATGTATAAACATCAGCTTTATTTGATAGCTTTTTTAAGCAGGAGTCCCTATGTGGTTCATCTTTGTACCTCCAATGCAGCGAGAGTGCTAAGTATTTAGTACAGTTAATGTCTATGAGTATCATTCGTGAGATTGTAATGGAGATTACCAATATTTATACACTTAAAATTAAGCACTTTGAACTTATTACCCCAAACACAGTAATAGATATGATTTAGAGAAATAGGTATAATATTCTCACTTGGTGTTACAATTTTTTCCCTGATAGTACAAACTTGTTTCTTCTTTTCTTAGTTTTTTTTTTTACAAGTCTGTTCACTTTAGGCAAATACACTGAGCTCAACAAGCATAATAGTAGTCATTTCTTCACCATGGTTCTGCTTTCCATACTTTCAGTTACTGCAGGTCAACTATGACCTGAAAGTATAAGTGGAAAATTCCAGAAATAAACACTTCATAGCTTTGAAATTGCATGCAGTTTTGAGTAGTGTGGTGAATCTTGTACCTTCCCACCTCATCTTGTCTGGGCTATGAATCATCCTCTGTTCAGCATATCAATAGTATCTGTGATGCCTTTCCATTAGTCACTTGGTAGCTGTCTCAGTCATCAGACCTCTCATCATGTCATTGCACTTTGTTAATATATCCCTTATTTTAATTAATAATGGTGTCAAAGTGCAAGAGTAGTGATACTAGCTATTTGGATGTGCTAAAGAAAGGCTGTAAAGTACTTTAAGTGAAAAGTGAAAATTCTCAATAAGGAAAGGGGAAACTCATATGTTATTGTTGCCAAAATCTATGGTAAAAATGAACTACAACACACAGGGGACTAGTATTTAGCAGAACAAATTTCAAGAAATGTTTGCTTAGCCATTTTTCATTACTGAACGTATTCTGAAATCAATACTAAGGTTTCAGGTTTCCACTAGTGTGTTAGAATGTATCTGTCTTGGACAAAGGGGAGCAACTCTACTAAACAACTCTACTGAACAAATTTCAACTTTTAATTTGAGGCTCCAACTCTTAATATTTAACTGTAAGTTTTCTCTCATAAACACTCACAAAGAACGTCTAAGAGTGAAAACAAGCTTCACGATGCTAGTTAAACTTGACCACACCAACGCTTTATAATCTCCAGTCTGAACAGAGACCTAGTCCTCCGCTAGTTAGGAAACACCCACTTCCTTCGCGCCGTGCCATCTGTTTGGGGATCGCGCTTGTCAGTCACATAGAGAAGGTGGGACCTTAAAGCCCTGAACTAAAGGAGACGCTGGATTGTTGCGTCATCCCGAAGCGACGAACGCGTGGTGGGGGTGGGGTCGTGATTGTACCTCTGCGGTGTTAGGGGTGGCCGGCGAAGGTGTCATGGCTGCTGCTACAGAGCTAAGCCGTCCAAGTAGCAATGACAGGAGCCTAGAGCGAAGCTGCAGCCCCAACCTCCCCCGAGAGGTGCTGTGCGAGATCTTTCGCTCCCTGCACACCTTGGCTGGACAGGTGAGTACGGTTTGGGGTTCGAGAAACCTAGTCAGCCCCTCTCCTCTTTATCACTCGAACGAGGGGGGGAGGTGCCGTGGCTGCCGGGGAGTGCAAGGAGGCCACCGCTTAGCTGAGGCCGGGAGAGGAGCCCAGGCCCGGTGGTCGCGGGCCGGACTGAAGAGGAAGGTGGTACTGGTTTGGTTCAGTACGAGCTCTCGGAGAGGTTACCTTGCAGCTCTGCTCCCTAGGAGTGAGTGGGAGGCACGAGAGAAAAGCCGCTCTCGGGAGAGCGCGCTTATGGAGAATGCGCACAAGCCTCTCCGAGGGTTCGGGTGGCACCGTGAGCTCAGGGTCTCTTTTCCTCCAGCATATACATTACAGAAATTGTTTGGTCAGTATGGGCCTGAGATTTTTGGAAGAGCACAAAGCACCCTCTTCGTCTTAAGGTGATTTGCTCTCATGAGTCACTTGGTTTTGTTTTCTGTCTTCCCCTGGCCGATGTATCTATTACCCTTTTCAAATGGGGAGAAAAGTAAATGGAATTAATCTAAAACATCTGTAGTGTAAAATTGCATGAGGTACCTGTGGCTGACTCTGATAGCATTAGAACTGTTGTTAGGTAGTTTAACGTCGGATAAATCGCTTTTGCAGAAATGTCACGAAGTTGGGTTTTTAAACTGGGCTCTACGTTCTATTAGATGAAATCACTGTTTCGTTTCATGATATAATAATCGAAGCAGTTTATAAATGAGAAACAAATGTTTGATACTTTTAAAAGTACTTCCTTTTATATCGTATATGGGTTGTTTCCTAGTTTGTTCTGCAGTCCATACTAGCATGTAGTGGACACTGCAAACATTTACGTCAAAGATAATTCCTGTGCAAATACATTGTCTGTTTGGAGACAGTTATCATTAAAAGTCTTAAGTGGATGGAGAATCAGTCCTTTTTTTTCTTAAAGTTATTTTGTTTTTTTGTTCAATCTTTTTGTAATGAAACAGTTATTAATAGTAACTCCTAAAGGACATCAAACACAGTTTGCCAAGGACTTAGAACAATTTTTTTGAAACTTGGAAACTCTTGATTGGTATTAACGTTTCAGTATTAAAATCTCAGACCTTTAAACGGTGAAAAAGTTAAAGAATTTTTTCATAGCATGGACATTTGGAACTTTAAAGCTTAACCATATTCTAATGTCAGCATGAAAAATATTTATGCTTGTTATTTATAGAAGTTTTTAAAACTAACATTGAGAAATTATTTAAATATCTCTTAAAATATTTTGCATACTGAATTTAACTCACTAAAAAACTTTAAACATTCTGGTATTTTAAAGCACAAACATAGAAGTGATTGAATTTTACATATGTCAACTGTCAAAAATGTTTAAATGTGGCTTTACAGTGACATAATGAAGGAGCCATCTGTAGAAGTATCAAAAATATGAATGTTTCATCAAGTAAATTCTAACCATCTTGCTGTTAATCTATATTTTGAGATGCATTGAAATGAAAGTCAGAACACATGCTTATAAAATTGCCCCCACAATGTCAGTATTTTCTTTTGCAATAAAGGATTTTAAAAATGCATATTACAGTAATTTTCCTATGCACATCCTAAGTATCATTGTATTATCCCTTCAATGATATCTCAATAG
This sequence comes from Thryonomys swinderianus, assembly GCA_004025085.1. NCBI lineage: Eukaryota > Metazoa > Chordata > Mammalia > Rodentia > Thryonomyidae > Thryonomys > Thryonomys swinderianus. The sequence continues at coordinate 14,897 of PVIC010025959.1, forward strand.
AAAGATACATTGTATTATTGCCTCAATAGGAGACATAAAGTTGAATGTTAAAAAGCATTTTCTACTCCAAATTGCAAAATTTGCTAATGTTAACTTTTTTACTTGCTTCTGAGTGGCTCATTTTACACAGCTAATTTATTGTTAGTGTGGATTGTATTAATAATTTCCTACTGAAAGTGAGTATTTGATTGATAGCATGCTGATAAAGAGATTTTTGAGTGAATGGTTTACTGTTCCAAGACTGATAGTGTAAAAATGCATAAAATTCTATTACTGATAGATCATTTGACTAAACATTTGCATATATTGTGTTTATTTTTAAAAGAGCAATGCTTTTGGGTAGTTTTCTTAAAAAGCCAATGTTTCTTAATTACACTTTGAAGCTTAAATAATTTTGGTGAATTGAAATGAGAATATGAACCAAATATTAAGGTTTATGTTTTATAGACTGTTTTCTCTAGAAAGTGTGATACTTTTCATTGCTGGAGAATTTAGTTGCTTTTTCCCCAACTATATTCATAAAACTTTAAATTTTTGTAGTACTATAAAAGTATGGTAATGGGTTCATTTTATACATAATATATGTTGTAGGCCTTAACGAGATCAATTATATTAAATGCATTCATCTTAATTTAAAATTATAATTAACATAAGCTTATGCAGCCTACCTAAAATTTCATATTTCTTTATACTTATCTTACACGGACTTTAAATGCTTCTGGTTTCATCTTCAAAGGCCAGTAAATTTCTGTCACATAGTGTTTATTCATTATGCTGCCTGTTATAATCAGAGATCACTTTGATTCCATATAACAGTGATTTCATATTTTATTACAATTGTAACTCATAAGATCTATTTTTTTAATTGAATTCTTTATTGGTAAAATTTATATACATCTCAAAATCATGTATAACATTGGGGAATTTGTACCAGTATATGACACAAGTTAATTCTCATTTTTACCCATATCCCTACCCACCCACACCTCCTCACCCCCTTTATACATGCTCTTTTATTTTCTTTCTGTATCATATTTATTCCTTCCCCTCATCACATTCCCACACCAATTTTCCTATGGAAATTTCCCACTCTATAAAAGCTGTCATACTTTCTAGAGCTCATTTGCATCTACAGGTGTTCATAAGATCTATTTTTGAACTTATAACATATTCTTTATTTTGTAGACTGCATGACTCTTTAATAAATTATTTCTGAAAAATAAAATAATTAACTTCATTCCATTATATTATCTTTCCACTATGCTAGAACCATATCTCTAAAAGTGTTTATAGAGGTTCACTTTTACTCAGTTAATGCAGATGGAAACTCTCACTCTAAACTTTTCATTGATTTGGATATTAATTTTATATTCAGTTTCTTAGTTTTCTGGATATGATTTTGTTCTGATAGATCACCAATAAGAAATACATATGTAATGAAACCTCATTGCTTATTGGAAAATACTATTTAACAAAAACACTATGCCAAATCATTTATCTAAAATAGTGTTTTTTCTTTTGTTTTGGACTTCCATTAATTTTTATTTGTAGATAATAAACATTTTGCCACTTGTCTCTAGATTTTATATGAATAACATATATTGAAATTATTTTTAAAGCAATAAAATTTTATTCAAATGTTATCAGAATAATGATGTAAATAATGATGTATTTCAAGTAGGTATTTGGGTACATATTTAACAAAGAGAAATCCACATATTAGAACTTCCATAAAACAGTCATACCTTCTCTGTTTAATGCCAGAACTGGAAGTGATTGGATTCTGAATAGGGCAAACATAGTTTGGACCTTATCCAACGGTATTTAAAGGCTGAAGTACTTTCATTCTTTTTATCTTTCACAGCTGGTTTCACCACTAAGATGGTCCCATTACACAGACCAGGACTCTATTAAATTTGAGATGTCTTTTTATTTTTTATGAAGTGCTGCATCTTCTTGGCCTTTTAAAATGGTAACTAGCTGGAGCATTTTAATGTATCATTAAAAACTTGATAACTCTAATAGGCATGTGTTACTCCATAGAAATCTTATTTTTGTGACAATCCCAGATGTACAGTTTAATCGTGTAATTTTTGTGATGTTGCTGGTTTGCCCCTTTGAAGCTTAACCTCAAAGATGATGTGGTGAAAATTACAATCGATTGGAACAAGCTCCAGAGCCTCTCGGCATTCCAGCCTGCATTGCTCTTTAGAGCACTTGAGCAACACATTTTATATTTACAGGTAAATTTCTTGTCAGAAATTTAACTTGATATCACAGACAGAAATCAATTGTGGTTAAATTAGCTGTGTGCATATTTGTGAGTTCTGTCTTAACATCGTGTTAATAGTGCTATCAATAAAAGGTCACTTATATCCAGATTGGATCTAAATCGGTTAATTTTCGTAGTGATCAGGACAGTTATGGGAATATAGTCCAATAAGCCAGTGTGGGTATGAGAGTGAATGAGTACAATTCTATTCAATTCTAGACTTGCACTGAAAATTCAATACAGTACCATCTATGGTGGGTTATAATTAAGCAATAAGACACGGCAGGTGTGTGTCATGCTATGATAATGATTCCATGCCTTGGGTGAGTTTGGAGGCTCATGGAGTGCTTTCAGTGGTTCAAGAAGTGGCATTATCCCAGCGTGACACATCCTGGAGTGTCTATTGCAATTAAACAGTTTCAGCATACTTTTTAAAAAGAAAGTAATTTCTGTGACATTAATGCTTCATCTTAGTAAGTAGCCAGTCACTATTTTATCTTAACAGTTTGAAATAATTCAACCTTGGTATTAGAAGTCAATATTGAATTGTTATTTATAATAGTATTATTTTTTTATATTTGAGTTCAGTAACAACAGTGTTATGAAACCTCACTGGCTTTTAATTGAACATCTCTGAAATTATTTTTGATGTATGTTGCAGTTTTTCTCTAATGAACACGTAAAACATTAAGTGTCAAAAGATAAGTAGAACTGTTTGGATTGGTCACTTTACTGTGATTAAGGTGTTAACGAGGTTTCAGAAGAGTAGTATTTGCTATATCAAACAATAGAAGCAAAATTGTAGCTATGAAAAAAGTAATTAGAATAATGGTTAAGTGTTGGTGTGTTTTGACTAATGGAATAGGCATTAATTTTCAGCCCTTTATTTAGTGACTTTGCGGGAAAATTTAACTCTGTGTTTCATGTTAAAAGTAATAGTTAACCCTGTTTGTAGAGGGCAGAACAGTGAGCTGTAGAACTCAAATGAGACCTAATTGTGGCAAGGGAGCAGGGTGGGAGAAGTAAATGGGTAATATAATTTACATTATATAATAAGGTTTTTCTCCTCTAGTTTAGTGATGGACATCTCTTTTCAGCTATGGATCTTGGTAGGGGTTTTTTTTGTTCATTTTCTTTTATAAAATTTAATTTCATGACTCAGAAAAAGATAGCTTGCCGTATGAGGAAAAGCCCGAGTGTTCACTGAGTATAACACCTATCCATGTCATGTCCATGCCTGCTCATTCATTTTGGTCAACTGCAGTCTCAAGTGGAGAATCTCCACTGCTGTAGTGATAATGTGCGGCTTTGCGAGGGAGAAGCTGACTCTCCTGTGAAGGAGGGAAAAGGCTAAGCCTCAGTGCTTTGAGGAGGCATCTGAATAACACGTTAATTAAGTGACATTGGTGCCAGAGGCTGTTTTGATTTGGCACAAAATAAAAGATAGTGACGGGATAATTTCCTTTAAAAACATTTTAAATTTCTTCAAGTATTCTTTCTTTTCCTTCCTTTTCTTTTTCAAAAGCAAATTTATAGCAAATGGTTAGCAATCATTGTAGCAGAAAGCAGACATTTGTATGTGCTCAGACCTATGTATCTTTGGTTATCAATTTTTTATATTTAGTAATTGGTATTAAATATTTCATGTATTCAGAAATTTATAGAAAAATATTAAATGTATAATTATTTCTGGTTAGTTTAAATCCACACAGATAGAACTGTGTTCTTCTTAGCCCTTTTTAGCAAAACTTCAGCCTGTGATTAAAGAGGAGAATTTATCTGCTATTGAAGAAATAGGAAAAACAGAAACAAGGAACAAGAATGAACTAAATGTCAAATTTCCCACTGATGACCAACAAGAGGAAGAAAAGCACAAAAACTGTGATTTAGGAGATATGAAAAAGACACAGATCCATTTTGATCCAGAAGTAGTTCAAATAAAGGCTGGAAAAGCAGAAGTAAGAAGTGGGGGGGGGGGTGGAAAGGGACAATGTTACTTTGAAAAGTCTTACTGTGTTTATATTTTTAAAATATACTTGCTTGTAGATTGACAGAAGAATATCTGCATTTATTGAAAGAAAGCAAGCTGAAATCAATGAAAACAACGTCAGGGAATTTTGCAATGTTATTGATTGTAATCAAGGTAACTACCTAGAAGTTAATTTTTTATAGGCCTCTAAGTATAATTTTATAGTTGCACTTTTAAAAAAACATTAAGAACACAATTCAGTTTATTTTACAGGTTTTTAATAACTAAGGCAGTAGAATTTTCTTCTGTTTAATAATAGTATTGTAAAACATTTTCATTTTGGTTACATAAAAATCAAATGGCATTAAAAGACTTAATATCACAGGTTTAAAAAAATTACTTTAAAGTTCCTCTAGGAAATGAAAGTGAAGTCTGTTGGGTGGCAGTTGTTCAGTCTCACTACTGTGAAGGAACTAAGCAGTATGAATTTTAAGCTTGTAAACTTGTTAAATTATGTTAAGATGAAAATGAACTTGGTGAAGTTAATAGTATTCCTCAAGAGGGAGCAGTTTTCTCACTACTCCAGAGTTGTGTGAAATGTTTTATGTCACTCTACAACCAATATATCATGAAGACCAAGGTGCCTTATGCTCTTTTCCTTTCTTTCATAGTGCATACATTTTCTGGTTTTCATCAGCTTCTCCTTTTCCTCTTCACTTGATGCTACAATACATATACAGATCTGATCTGCAGGTATGCTGCAGAATACACAGCATTGCATAACACTGCAATAGATCATATTCAAGCATCCTAGTAATAATCAGAGCAAGTAGTTCTTAGGAAAAATTATGGAGAAGAGTTCATAATTAGAATGAACATTTTTCTTGTTGCCTCTAGTATCTCTTAGCTAATTATTATGAAAAAGAATTGTCAGATGAACCTTAAAGTGACTTGTGTCATACAGATATACTGATTCTCTTAGTGAAATAGTGTAGGCCCAGCTTGGGTCCTAAATTCAACTTTCTTTACTACTAACATTTACATTTGTCTCTACATTGGTGTAATTGCCTCTCAACTTTTCAGAACAGGTGTAACAGAAGCAAAATCCCAGGTAGCACAATCCACCTGCAAGCAAGCCATGAAAAAGGAAGGGTTTGTTGAGGGAGCAGGCACATGTGTCACTAATGCTATTCCTCTGTTCTCCCTGCTAACTCTATTATTATAAACCACCAGGGATAGAAATTGACAAGAATTGAAATGCTCAGCAGGATTCCTTGACCTATTCAATCCCTTGCTGGCTCAAAACAGGGCTGGCAAGGATTGATGTGGAGAGTGACTAGCACTCATACATTCACTATCTCACACCATGCTGAATTTCTCACTGATGGGTCAATTAATCTATATATTTGGAATATGGCTGTGAAATGGATGATAGCTTCTTTTTCTAACTCTTAGTTCCACGAAATGGTAGAGAATGGAGAAGTACTTACCCTTTAAACATACTTGGGTACACCTCAAAAAAGAAAATGATTATTTAGTCGTATGTAAAAGATAAGTGGATTTGGAGTTTTATTCACAGAATTTGACTTATCAGAAGAACGATTAATGAAACTTAAACTGAAAAAATACATTTTAATGAGTTCCTTTTAAGACCTCTCAATTTGACCTAAATAAATGATTGAGATTTTTTTTTTATAGATATGCTGCAGAGGAAAGAAAAAAATTTTTCTTTTGGTATTTCATTTATCATCCATTCTTTACAAAATATTTAAGGGAATCTTGCAGAAAATTAACTACCAATGCATGGTTTTAACTAATGTTATTTCAAACATTAGTATATACTTTTATTATATAGCATCATATTCATGTTACATTATTAATGTGCAATACAGTTATTAAAAATAATACTAGTTATTATGTTAACATTGTCCTAGTTTTCTCTTTATAATTTCTTGACATAATTTGAAAGAAATTGTATTTTCAGTTTGGAAAAAAATGCAGATTTTTATAACTTAGTTGCCTTAAAATTGTAGTTTTTGAAAGTGGAAGAATAGGAAGAAGTAGAAGACTTGTAATTAGGAGTTTTTACATATTCACAGTAAGCGGCAATTTGTAAATCTTGCTGAGGGTGGCTTGAAGTACAAGTAGTGTATGTATGACTGTCCCATCAGATGAGTTCTTATTCATTTTTATTAGTAAAAATACTAATAAAAGTGATTGGATCTGTTTGTGCCACCAGTAGTATAAGCTGCCTGATAGGACCATCACACATGTACCATATGTGTTTCAAGCTAGTGGGAGTTAAGTGAGTTTTGGAAATCTAGGTGGAGTGGAAAAATGTGTTACACCTCATCCTTGGACTGTGATTAGATATTTTTATGGAAAGAATATAAAGTACTGTTAGAATTTATATCAAGATCTTTTATGTAGATTTCTTAAAGGTTTTAAATATAGAAATAATTCATTTTATTAGATGTTTTCTAATTTGACCAAATTTGAAAAAAGAATTTAATTTTATTGGTACATTTTACATATACATTATGAACACATTCAACATTAAAAATTTGTACCTGTATGTGACATATCTTGATTTTCAATTTTTCCCTTTCCCCTGCCCACCCTACATCCTCAAACCCCTATATACATAAGCTTTGTTTCCTTTTTTTATTATCACATTTTTCCTTTCCCTTTATTTTCCCCTACCCTCCCTTTACCTTTTTCCTTGAACATTTTCTTCCTATTTCATAGTATCTATCATATATTCTGGACCTCATATATACTTTAGTTTCTCATACTAGAGAAATGATAAGTATTTACACATCTGTGTCCTATTTATTTCATTTACGAATGTGCCCTCCAGGTACATCACTTGAGTGTAAAAGACTCAAGTTTATCATTCTTTATGGCTGAATAATACTCCATTTTATTAAAAAAGCACATCTTTATCCAGTCTCCCATTGATAGGCATTTGGGCGGGCTGTTTGCAAGATTTAGCTATTACAAACAATTTAAAGACCCAATCAAAAAATGGGCATCTGGGACCGGAGGGTTAGCTCAGTGGTACCGGCACCTGCCTCACAAGCGCAAGGTCCTGGGTTCGATCCCTGGTAACCACATACAATGTTGGGTGTGGAGACTCACGCCCACCAGCCATCAATACCACATATCACAGTGCCGGGTGTGGTGGCTCACGCCTGTCATCCCAGCACTCGGGAGGCAGAGACAGGAGGATTGCTGAGTTCGCAGCGGCTTGCCTGGGCTCCATAGTGAGCTCAGGGCCAGCCTGAACTACAAAGCGAGACCCTGTCTCAAAAAAAAAAAAAAAAAAAAATGGGCATCTGAAATGCACAGACATTTTTAGAAGAAGAAGTAAAAACAGTGAAGAAAAATCTGAAAAAATTTTCGACATTTCTGGTCATTTGACAAATACAGATGAAAATAACACTTAGATTTCATCTCACTCCAGAAGGAATGGTTGTTATCAAGAAATCAACAAATGCTGGTGAGGCTGTGGGAAAAAAAGAACTCTTCTCCACTGTTGGTGGGAGTATAGACTGGAGCAACCATTATGGAAATCAGTGTGGACATTCCTCAAAAAGCTAGGATTAGAGGTCTCATGTGACCCTGCAATTTCCCTGCTAGGTACATACACAAAAAGAGAATCATAGCACAAGGACATATGTGTATCCATGTTTATAGCAGCTCAGTTTGTAAAAAATACTTTAGTAAAAATGAATTCTGTTTCTGTGAAGAATTAAAATATGGTACTCTGTAATTTATAAATTATCTTCTCCAACAGCCTAAATGGTTTTAGGTATATAAATAGGCCTTTTCTGTATATAAATCTGAATATTAGGTATAAAATATGAGGTGTTCTGATTCATTTTAGAGAATGCCAATTATTTCCTATATGTGATAATTTTAATTACTACTATAATTTAAAATTGTATTCTCTTATAAGTAATGTTTTAATATAAATTATTGGTAGTTTATCAAAATCTGTGTTTGAAATTAATATATTAAAACTTATATTCATTTGAATTATCCTTAGAAAATAGTTGTGCAAGAACTGATGCTGTTTTTACACCTTACCCTGGATTTAAAAGTCATGTAAAGGGTAAGTAACCATGCATCAATGTCACCAGTAGAAATTTATTCTGGATTATTAAGAAGGTGAACTAGAAATAACCCATCTAAATTTTATGTTTTAAAAAAACTCTCAATCACTTTTTTTGGTTGCTGACACAAAATACCCCATACCCAAAGTTAAAGGAGGAAAGATTTTTTTTTTTTGAGACAGGGTCTCGCTTTGTAGTTCAGGCTGGTTCTGAGCTCACTATGGAGTCCAGGCAAGCCTCGAACTCAGCAATCCTCCTGTCTCTGCCTCCTGAGTGCTGGGATTACAGACGTGAGCCACCACGCCCGGCACTGTGGTGTGTGGTATGTGATATTGATTGCTGGTGGGCGTGAGTCTCCACGCCCAGCATTGTATGTGGTTACTGGGGATCGAACTCAGGACCTTGTGCTTGCAAGGTAGGCACCGGAACCACTGAGCTAATCCTCCAGCCCAGGAGGAAAGATTTTTATTCTAGCTCATGGTTTGTAGAAGTATCAGTACATAATTGGCTGGCTCCAAGGCTAGGTAGCATGACTGAAGGGAGAAACAGTTCAAAGCTGGCAGAAGGTAGCAGAAGCAGCAAGTAGCACACAACAAGTGACAATAGCAGGCCTCTTTCTGGCGTCTATATTTTATCCAGGCTGTACGGTCTGAGGGTTGGTAGCACTAACACCCAGGGAGGGCTACTCATAATCCTAGCTTCATACCATGAATCAATCCTAGCATCATATCTTTGATCCCAGCATCACACACTCTAGATCCAGCCACCTCTGAAAAGCCCCACCTATGACTGCATGAAGCTTTTGGGGGACGGACATCTAGATATAAGCCATAACAAAATGAAACAACATTCTCATGTGTGGGTTGTGATTAGATATCTATGGAAAGAATATAAAATACAATTAGAATTTTTGGTTTTAAAATAATTTTATTTTGGCTTAACAGTTTCTTACTTAGTTTCTAGAGTTGTGAATACATATGGACCACAGACTCGGCCTGAAGGAATTCAAGGGTCGGGTCATAAATCTAACAGCATGCTTCGAGATTGTGGTAATCAGGCTGTGGAAGAACGACTACAAAATATTGAGGCTCACCTGCGATTGCAGTCAGGTAAGCAAGATAGATGTTAGGTGGTGCCCCATGGTGTACCTTTGCAAGTTGTTAAAGAAATTCTGATGCATATAGTTAACAAAGTTTTACTAGGTGTTTGTCTTATATAGTTCTGGCTGTCACAAAAATGGGTAAGACAGTAACTACTCTCAGGGAATTTACAGTGTTTCTTGTGTATTCTTTTCTTCTCATTTTTGCTACTTAATTTCAAACACAGAAGCTTGTGATAAAATTGAGGAAATTAGTAGATTGGAACAGGTTCCAAACAAGACTTTTATAACCTCAGTTTATTGAAGTCAGAGCTGAAAAACTAATTTTTTTCCTAAAACCGATTTCAAAACACACATGATTATATCTTAGTTTTCATCCACTGTGCTAAGTGTAAAGTCCTCAGGGATCTCTCAGTGAGGATGACATAAATAATGTTATAAGAGAGTAAACGAACTTCATCAAACATTACTGCTAGTCATTCTGAAAATATGTGTATGTCAACTTAGTCCTTAACAGTATTCTTTGAGGTGTTTGTGCTA
>PVIC010025960.1:0-24863 GCA_004025085.1 Thryonomys swinderianus
TGTTTTCATTATAGTGTATTTTTTATATTAGTGTGAAAATTTTGGCTATATTTGACTCAGAAAAGTATAAAGCATTAGAATGATATGGAAACTCATATGACAAAGAGGCTATGCGTAAGCTCCATATCTTGTGAGTTTAAGTATTGGGACAAAATACAGATGTGTTATATAGTCACTAATAATTGTTCACAACAAAATAACCCAAACCAGATTGCCTTTGTGTTTAATCAAATGTGCTTTAGAAACAACTTTTGTGTGCACACCCAGCACACTCTTACAATTATGCGTTGAAGAGTTCTGAAAGCACACACAGCAATGTGTAAACTAAGTGGTTTCGCATCTCCAAGAGTGAGACTGGGTATTTAGAGAGGGAACTTTTGCTTTTTGCCTTTTCCCCATCTCCCATATTATTTGGACATTTTTGGCATGCACATTTTATTTTAATAATTTAAAAAACCTGGCTAGTTGAAAACAGAAGTCATGCAGTGAGTATACACTAACACACATTAGTCTATGGCACACATTGCACATATGTCTCTACCATATTTTCCTCTTTTTTTGTAGTATAAAAATGTATTTTGAATTGGCAAATTGAAGTTGTATATATTTACAGGGTAGAAAGGGATGTTGTGCTTTATCAATACATTGAGTTAATTAAAGCAGGTTCATTATATTTATCACTTCATATATGTATTGTTTGTGATAAGAACATTTGAAAGTTACTCTTCTAGTGATTTTTTTTTTTTTGAGACAGGGTCTCGCTTTGTAGTTCAGGCTGGTACTGAGCTCACTATGTAGCCCAGGCAAGCCTCGAACTCAGCAATCCTCCTGCCTCTGCCTCCTGAGTCTGGGATTACAGGCGTGAGCCACCACGCCCAGCACTGTGGTATGTGGCACTGATTGCTGGTGTGTGTGAGTCACCATGCCTGGTATTGTATGTGGTTACTGGGATCGAACCAGGGCAACCAGGGCCCTTGTGCTTGCTAAGCAGGCACTAGAACCACTGAGCTAAATCTCTGGCCCACTCTTATAGTGATTATTCAAGATATAACACTATCTTCACATCTCCTTATTCTGCCTGTCTAACCAGGCTTTGTATTGTCTGGCATCATCTTCCCATTTCACCTATCTCCGGCCTCTGGTTTCTACCCTTCTATTGTCTGCTTCTATAAATTCTATTGTTTTTTATTAATCTATAAAATTTTTAATTGACTTCTAAGAGTTGTACATATTTATGGAGTACAATAATAATTAGATACATAAATGGGTATAAAAATCAAGTCAGGATAACGAGCATTTCTACTGTTTAACCATTTATTTTTTCTTTGTGTTGAGAACCTTTGATGAATTCTTTTAAATTCCACATAGAGGGCCTGTGATTTAGCTCAGTGGTTCCAGCATCTGCCTTGTAAGCACAAGGTCCTGAGTTTGATCCCTGGTACCACATACAGCACTCAGGAGGCAGAGGCAGGAGGATTGCTGTGAGTTCGAGGCTTGTCTGGGTTACCTAGTGAGCTCAGGGCCAGCCTGAACTACAAGGCTAGACCTTGTTTCAACCCCAAAACCAAAAAAATCCCACCTAGAAGTGAGTGTGGTTCTTTTTACTTAGTACATTGTCTTCCATCCATTTATTGAAAAAGACAGTACTTTTCTTTTTTGAAAGACTAAGCACTATTCCGCTGTGTTTGCATATACCTCATTTTCTTTATCCAATCATTTGTGGATAGACCCTGAGGTTGTTTTCCTACCTTTGTTGTGAGTAGCACTGCAAAGAACATGGGAGTGCCTATGTCTCCTCTTGTCTGCTAATTTCAGGTATTTGGGGTAAATATCCAGAAATGGGGTTGCCGAATCGCATTTTATTCTCCAGTTGGTTTAGAACACTGTAGCCCAGGTGTCTTTTTGCATTGATAACATCAGTGGTTTTCTTCAGGGGAATGAGCCCCTGCAAGGGAAATGAGTTTGGAAAGAGCAGGACTCATTGTCAGTCATGAGGAAGAGCAGTATCCGTGGACCTCGGCCTGTCATGAATTATATGTAAGTATATTTTCCCATACTCTTGAAACGTTTTTTAATGGAAGAATTCAAACACAGCACAAAGATAGAATACTATAATAAAGTCCACATATTCAGATAATTGTGAATTCCTGTCCAATTTGGTTTTGTTTATACTCCCATCTACTCCCACTTCCCAAGTGAATTATTTTGGAACAAATCCAAATCTATCTTTCATCCACAAATATTTTACTGTGTGTTTCTAAAAGAACTAAAAAAAAAAAAAAAAACCGCAATACTAATATCACATTTAAAAAAAACCCAGTAGTATCTTAATATTGTTAAAGTCATTATTCAAGTTTCCCTAATTGTCTCATAAATATGCCTTAAACTGATCTTTCTGTAAACTACAGTCTGGTTTTTATTCTGTAGATTTCCCTTACCCCAGTCCTGTAGGATTTTCCAGTCTGGATTTTGCTGATTGCTCCCCTCTGTTACTGTTTAACATGTTTTCTTTCCCCTGTGTCTCTTAGAAATTATGAGTTAGATACGGATGCTCTATCGAAGCAGGTTCTGTTTGGGGGAAAAACCCCTTCCCAGGTCTTCCGCATCTGAGCCGCATCCTGCGTGGCCTCACTCTTTTCGGTGGGGGTGTCAATCAGCAGTTTTGGGGTTGGCACAGCGCTCGCAGCGGTCTCCTTGGTGCTCCCCCCCTGGGCACTTGCAGCCCCCAAAGCAGTGAAGGGTATTCTTTGTGGAGGGACTGAGCTGTGTGCTGATGCCCAGTTCTGCTGACCTCGGCTGGATGCAGCTGTGTGGTCTTTCCGGCTGGCTGTTGTCCTGTGTCACATGGCCTTGGGACAGCTCGTCTGCTCCTGGGTCCCAGCGCACAGCCAGCTACGGCAGGTGTGATCTCGTGGCAGTCGCAGGGATCCGAGCGTCTTCCTTATTCTAACGCATCTGACTTGTTATAAGATTGCACCTCTTAGAGAAGCAAGTTCTTCATTAGACTTTCAATTAGTTTTCAGTATGAACATTCAATAGAGATACAATATATGATAGATCTGACCTTTCTGAAGTTTTGGCAGTTCATTTTGTCTCTTATGTAATAGGATAAGGTTTATTATTAACATTTTCTAGTCCTGGTACTTACACAGTTTTATAGACTTTCTGACGTGATTAAAGGTCTTTATCATTTTGTTCTTGAGCTTGTCAGTTCAATCCACACCAGAATTCTTTATTTCCTCTAATTTGTCTCATTGACTATTTTACTTCCTGCACAATTCTTCTTTTCTTCTTCTTTCTTTTGACAGCCCAAGTGGCTTTGCAGACGGTCCTGCTTTAGCTTGTCTTTGGGACTTCAGGAAAAAGTGGAGGAAGTCAGTGTTTGTAAGCTCTTGTGATATTATTTTAACAAATGTGGCCTCTAGAGATGAAGGTAGTCACTGACTGAGTTGGGAAATAAGAAGAAAGAGTGTGAGCTAACTCACACCCAGTAGACGGGCAGGTCATTCTGGATGTGATAACAGAGACAAGGAATATTTCCCCCCAATTTTAGAAGAATCCTGGCCAAAGCAGTCATTTCTTCAATAATTTATATATCACACAAATGACAAGCAGAGCAGAGGTTGGGCCGGAGCATAGAAGCCTGATTGCTTCATCAGGGGCAACAGTCAGGCAGACTGCTCTCAGAAGCCAGCGACTTGCTGCCTGAACCTCAAGGTTGTTACACAAAAGTCGCTTGGAAATTAAAAAGTGAAAGCCTTGACTGAATTTGCCTAAGTGACAGCAGTGATCTCTGGATGTCAGAGAAGTAGAAAATAAAAAGAAGTTGTTTTTTTTTTTCAGAATGTGAAACAAAACATACATGGGGCAAGTTCAACAATAACTATAAAATGCTTATGGGCTTTTTATCACTCATATCTTTACAGTGTATTCTGCAATTATAAAAAAAAAATCTTTGGACTGGAGATTTAGCTCAGTGGTTCTGGCACCTGCCTAGCAAGTGCGAGGTCCCTGGTTCAATCCCCTGGTTCAATCAAAAAAAAATCTTTTAACTCCATTATCAATATGTAATTTAAAATATCTGTGAAATACTATCAGTAAGACACCAAAAGTTTTTAAGCATTTCTTGAATATCTTTTTTTTTTTTTTTGAGACAGGGTCATGCTTTGTAGTTCAGGCTGGCCCTGAGCTCACTATGTAGCCCAGGCAAGCCTCGAATTCAGCAGTCCTCCTGCCTCTGCCTCCTGAGTGCTGGGATTACAGGCTTGAGCCATCACACCCAGAATTGTGATATGTGGTACTGATTGCCTGGGTGTGAGTCACTATGCCTGGTATTGTTATATGTCGTTACTGGGGATTGAACTAGGGACCTTGTGCTTGCTAGGCAAGCACTGGAACCATTGAGTTAAATCTCCGGTCCTTGAATATCTTTTTAAAAATTTCATTTCTTGAAAATCTTAACAGTGTACTCAGTACTTTCCAGGAATGTGGGTGGAAAGAAAATTTGGTCCCAGGAACTTTATAAAGAGGCAAAAATCTCTTTCAAATCAATGACCACTTAAGATTCTTCTGAGAGACGTAGATTTTCTCCTTAGAATATGCACATTTGAACAGGTGCTCAAACATTTACACTGAGTTTTGGGGTTTTATGGCCTTTCTGGGAAACCTTCCATGTATCCTTTAAGGGTCAATCTCTGGTGGAATGAGAAGAAACTAAGTATTGAGTCAAATAGGCTCCTAACTTGACATTTGAAGTCACTCAACATCCTTAGGGCTCATCTGTGAGACAGGAAATGCGGCCTAGCTAACCCCCCCCCGATGCAATGTCCTCTGTCCTTCTGGAGGAGACAGTCTGCTGCAGAGGTAAACATGAGCGCTCAGCAAAACATTCATGGGACATTCTCTGCAACATTTATCATGAAGAAAATGTTAAGTAAAATGGGAGAAATTTTATAGTGACTTTCTATATACTTATCACTTAAACTTTATCATTTTCATCATATATTTATTCATTTAGTCTTTTCTCTGTTCAGTTCATCAGTTAAAATGCATCGCAAAGTTAATTTCTGCATTTCAAAGTAGGCTACAGACATCTCTACTCTCCCTCAACTCTTCAGCCTGCATATTAAGTTCATTATTTGTTTATAGTTTTCTTCTTTTATTGTAAAACTTACTTAGGAAGAAGTGCATAGATCTTAAATTTACATTCATTGAATTTTGCTAAGTTATATGGTCACTCGATACATACTATACTCCAACTCTTTTTCCCTTTTCCTTTTATTTACTCCACCAGAGAAACCAGAAATCTTGCTTAAAATCCAACTTGCAATCCTCCCACTTCAGCCTTTGGAGTACTGGGGTCACAGGCATATGCCACCATATCCAGTTAAACCTTCACCTCTTCCTTACCCTTCTTCACTCTCAGCTGACAACTTAGCTTTACCCAAACACTTGCAAGGGCCACAAGAGAACTGTCTGAAGTTCTTTGTCATTTCTACTCATCTACTTGTGTCTGCGCCCACATGTAGTACCCTTTTCAGGCTGTGTATGGACAACTCACTGTGCTCCTAGCAATAGCAGTCCTTGCGTCTGCACCCCATTATGATGCTCACTGACTTGGGGATGTCCGGCCTGATAATTCTCCCCCTCTGTTGGATCACTAATCCTTTCTCTTGACTTCATACACACAGTTACGATGTTATTCCTTCTTGGAAAACCTTTCTTGCCCTCTCTCTTCTTTAGTTACTCCCTTTGTTTCTCTATCCCTTTCCAGCAAAACCCTTTATATTAATCATCTCCAATTTCTATTCCTAACTGTCTTGGACTCAGTTTAGTCAGCATTTCCTCTCCCACCACTGTACTGAAATTACTCCTTTGTAGGTTACCAGTGAGATCCAGGTTTCCGAAGCCACAGTGGTTTCTTAGTGCTTATGTTATTTTATTCATCAGTGACATTTGACGACACTCTTCCTTAAGGCATTTTCCTCTCCAGGGCCTGGGAATTTAGCTCACTGGTTTTGGCACATGCTTTACAAGTGCAAGGCCATGAATTTGATCCCTGGTACCAAAAAAAAAAAAAAAGACATTTTCTTTTTCAGTCTTCCAGGATACCATTCTAGTTTGCCTTTCTTCCTAACCTTCTAGTCTTTCCCTTTTGGTTTCCTTTGACTGGCCCGGATATGTTGAAGTGTCCAGTCTTTGGACCTCTCTTCTCTCCAGTCTGCACTTAATCACTGTGTGATCTTATTTAATTTCACTACTTTAAATACCATCCACAGGCTGATAGTTCTTGACCTCTTCCCTGGTGCCCACAGTGCTACTTATCATCTCCTATTGGATCTCAAATAAACTTTGGAGCAACTCAAATCTTAACACAGTTCCAGGTTCAAACACATTTCCAGGAAGTCCTTTCTACCCTAAGGAATCTTCTAAGTTCTTAGTATTTTAGTCAACAAGAAGCTCATCCTTCCACAGCCCAAAACTTGAACATTAGTATTGACACTTCTATGTCATTCCACACTTTCAATCCGGTAGCAAACCTTGTTAGCTGATCTTAGTTTAGAAGAGACCTGAAAGAAAAATGGCTTTTGCATATAGATCAAAGAGGAATGCTAACTAGAATGCCAGTACTGTTGGTGTACCCATTTAATACAAGAGATGGAAAATGAGCAGTTTCTGGGCTGGGGATTTAGCTCAGTGGTTCTGGCATCTGCATCTGCCTCACAAGCGCAAGGTCCCAAATTTGATTTTTGGTACCATATAGCACGATGCTGGGCATGATGGCTCAGTCCTGTAATCCCAGCACTTGGGAGGCAGAGGCAGAGGCAGAGGCAGAAGCAGGAGGATTGCTGTGAGTTCCAGGCATAGTGAGCTCAGGGCCAGCCTGAATTACAAAGTGAGACTTCGTCTTAAAAAAAAAAAAAAAAAAAGAAAATGAGCAGTTTCTACTCTAGAGGGTCACAGATGCTGTGGCACAGGAAGTCCTTGAGTTCTACATGGGTAAGGTATGAGTCAGGCTTTGTGGAGGGGCAAGGATGAAAGGACTTTGCTGGCAGTGGAATGAGTACTTCAAGGGACATAAAACAAAAGGCTGGGAAGATAACAGTGACAGGATACGTGGCCACTGCCACCACACCATTATCATCATTATCATCATCATGATGTAGTCAAGGGTCCCATTAGAAGGACTGTAAAAACATATGCAAGGTGGACTCTAACATCTTGAGTGAAATATACAGTAAGCAATGTTAATAATTTTTAAAAAGTAATCAGTAATTAAGCCTTAAATTGTAGCCAGTTCAGAAGAATTAAAGTGGACAAATATTATATGATACTATTTCTATGAGGTCCCCAGAGTAGTCAAATTCATAGAGCTAGGAAGTAGAATGGAGGGTACCATGGGCTGGGCTGGGGGGTGTTGGGGGGGAGTTAGCGTTCCACGGGTCTCAAGTTTCAGTTTGGGGAGACAAAAATGTCCTCCAGATATGGATAGTTGGGGTGGTAGGACAAAGATGTGAATGTATTTAATGCCAGCAAACCATTATACCAGTAAAAATGATTATAATGTCAAATTTTATATTATGCATATTTTAAATTAAAAAAAATTGAAGCAGTATGCATTTTCACACAGCTAATTCAAGTGAGTTCAGAGAATAGCCACCACAGAGCATAATAACCAGGGCCTGACAGTGGAAAGTGTTCATTATACTTTCTTTCATCCTTGCCACAGACTAATCAGGAAGGTATTACTATCTTTGTCTTTGTAGAAGGAAAACAGTCAGCGAGAGTTCTTGTCCAAATAGAGATAGCTGATAAGCAACGGAGCTGGGAATTATGGCCAAGTATATGAGTCCCCAAGATCCGCGGGGTAATTACACCCCAGTGAAGCAGAGGTGATGTAGACTGTGCTCTGAAAGCGTTCTGCAGCCCAGGTCACGGGCCCTTCTGCATGTCACGGAAGTGGATCACTGACAAACACCAGCCACAGACAATAAGGGAGCTCTGCTCAAACAAAGACTGGACTGTGCTCTGCCGGGACAGCGGAGGTGGAGACGGGAGCAGGCTCCACCAGAAGTGGTCACGGCTTTGCACAAAAGAACAATGCTCAGTGTGAGCGCTGGGGAAGGCTGCTCCTCACACATCGGCTTCTTCAGCCACATGCAGCTGATAACTACTGTCACAGGCCAGCATCCTCGGGATAAAACGCAGCTCACATATCTGTATTCAGAGATAAAATAAAAATTTTATATCTGTACTTTGGAAATATGAGTGTTTCACAGATATAAGGCATTAAAAAGATTTCAGTTTTACAAAGAAGACTGAAAAGAGGAACAGTTTTATCAGACCGGTCTCATAAAGCTTGTTGACTGACAACACAATAATGTCAAAAATGAATTAGGCATAAAAGACTCAAGGAAGCTTTGTATACTTCCAACTTGAACTTTTCTTCTTTTCCCAATAAAACATATTTTGGAAAAATCTATGTATGTATCCTATTGTATAGAGAACTTCAAAAGACTAAAGTGGACCACTGCAGAAACCTCAGAATACTGTCTTGAGAATACTTCAAATATTTCTAAAACACATCACCATAAAACATCTGCACTGAAAATTGAAGATGCCAATCGGATTGCCAGTAATGGCAAAGTTTAATATTCCCAGATGTTATTATATAGTATCTATGATATGTTGGCCAAGTAGCGTATGTACATTTGTGGATCATAATGCTTTTTCAAAATGTAAATTTAGTCCCTGGAGATAAAACAATAGCAAGGCTGAATAAATTGTCTGAAAAGTAAAATTTGTATTTTTTTTATTAGTAGTGTAAAATATGGGGGAAGGGAGAGTGTAAGAAAGCTGATTTCTCTATCACACGGCATTTAAAAAAATGTAATAATATTCTGAAATCTCAAAAAGCCAAGATGCATCTTAAATGAACAGCTGTTTATTTTGGCATGATTATCCCCATCTCCAGACACTTGAGAGGACGCAATAGAAACTAATTATACTCAATTATTACTGAGCCCTTTTTTTGGAGAGACTATCATAGCACACTATTTCAAATGCAACCTGGGTTTGAAAATGATTGAATTCTATACGGAATATTCACAACAAAATGAAGCTTGGTAATTTAATATCAAAGAAGCTTTTTCTGCATTAAAGAAGTATTTTGGAAGATTCAGTAATTCATAGCACCCTTCTTTGTGGAAGCAGTTTTATTCTGGAAGTTTTCATTACTTCATTAAGAAATGAGCCACAGTGGTGGTACAGAGCATTTCTAAGTGCAAAGTTATTTAGGTTAATTCAAAAAATAATTTTTATCTGCTGTCTAGCTCAATTATTAGAACTTGAGCACAAAATATCATCATTGAAGGAAGAAGTTCAAAGATATGTGTCCTTTCTATAGGTAATATAGCTGAGAAGGCTTTAAATACTTCACCAGTCTGCAAAAGCCCTCAAGGTATGAGTCAGAAAATTAAATTTCTCATTCTGTTGGTAACCATTTGGTGATGTAGGGACAATAATTTCAGCTCACTGGAACTACGGTTCCTTATTTTAAGAAAGTTGGGCGAGACTAGTTTTTCTGTTCTCCTTCATCTCTGTAGAGACCTATTCTCAGCAGCTTTCTGGGAGTTCTTAGCTGGGAACCTTTATGGTCAAATTGAGGACAAATGGATAACTATCAGGTATGAGACTGAGACCACTGAATTCCCAAAGTTTCCTTCCATGTCTGTCATTCTATGATCCTATGACTTACCAGGTACCTACTCTTTGGGGGGTCATCAACAGTGGGTGATGGGGCACCTATTGTCTTACCATATGATGCTAGGTGAGGGAGATATTAAAAGTTATAAAGATTGCTTTTCAATCTGGAGATGTGAGGCTAGACAGGTAAAATTAAGGAAACAAGGCCATTTATGGCCCTGTCCCCACTGGGTGACAATGACCATGTAGGGCCAGGGATTTGGGAAGGCTTTCCCAGATGCGGCTACGGAGAGGTTAACAAGGTAGAAGAGGGGGTAAGGTCTTAACAGACGGGATAAATGAAGTCAACAAAAACACGGGAGCTGGAATATTTAATGCTTGTCTTGGAATAATAAGTAGGGCAGTTTGCCTGGGAAAGAATCGTATTATTATTTAATGAACCTTTAATCCCAAATTGTGTACAGCAGCTTAGCTGTTATTTTAGCAAATGTGGTAGCTATTATTGCTATATTTAGCCAGCCTGTGGTACATCAGACTATCCAACTGTTCACAATTACTTTTATTAACCCTAGGGAAATTATTGATGTGTCTCAGAATGTAACACTGACACAGTAGAACAATCAACAAATATTTACTGAATCTATATAGCATACAGCTCTTCACGGAGCATAAAGCTGCATTGGACGGGTTCTTGCCTGAAGGGAACAAAGTGACTCCTGTTAGGAAATGACCTCAAGGACAAAGAAAACCACAAGACTGTCTAGCTAATTTAGCACTTTGGAAAGCAAACTTCATAGCAACTCATACTTCAAAAGGTGTGCTCGTCTGTACCTACGATGACAAGGGTTACTTACACATACCAATGACCTCTCAACGTCCAGTGCTGCTCCAGGTCACTTCTTTCATAAGATCCAGGACAGTAGTCTTCCCTTCCCTTTTTTCTCGCTTTCCTTTCTTCCTTCCTTCTTTTCTTGCTTCTTCCCCCATCTCTTCATATAGCAGATCTTTTCCTTGATCCCGCAAATATGCCAAACTTTAAACTCCAAATAGAATAATCTTCTGTCAATCCATCATCTGCCTCCACCTTTCACCAGCGAGTATAAGGAAAGCAGAAATCACTTCTTTGCTGCTTCTATCACGCACACACATGTATGTATGCGCATACACACACACATCTGCTCATAAAGAAAAAACTCCAAACCAAACCATTCTTTCTCTGGCAGTTCTTCCCTTGGAGAATGGTGACTATTCCCAACAAGTCAGTACCCAACTCAGACAATTCGGGCCCACGGAGAGGGGCCTGATGAGGTGGGGAGGACTGGAGTAGGAAGAGAGTGGAGAGAAGGAACGGCCATGAGCCCGAGGGATGTGTCTATCACAAGGTTTCTATAGAACTTGCCACAGTAGCTGATGCTTAGCATTCAATAAATATTTGTTAAATTAAGCAGAAATTGGTGTAAGTATGGAAAGTTGGCTTTGTCAAATGAGGAGGGAAATAATTTCATCTTTTTCTTTTCTGGAACAAAGTTGTAAACTTGCAGATTCTTGAATTAACATTACTAGTACTTCGGTTCAATCTCACCAAAGACTGAGTAGACTTTTATAGTTACTGACAAAATTTCATCATTACTTAGAATCTGACTTTTAAGCAAAATCCTAGGTAGTGTTTCAAGCAGTTTACAAAGATTTTTGGAGCGTAACCTGTTTGTAAACTGGGGATTCCTGTCATCTTTATGACAGGTGAATGTTTCAGATGCTGGATACTAAGGGTGTAATGAAGAGGGTAAGAGTGTTTTCAGTGGGGCAAGGAGAGATCTTTTTAGGTGGAAATATATGCACAATGTTTAAGAATAGGTGGGAGTTGGAAAGGCAGAGAGAAAGAAGAATGGTAAATGAGAGGAAAATGAAGAACAAGAATTTACAGGGAGTATAGGGGGCTAGTACTATAGTTTGGATTTGAAATGTTCCTCAAAGGCATTGGCACCTGAATATAGCACTACTGAGGGGTAGTGGAACCTTTAGGAGGTGAGGCCTAGTGGAAGAAAGTTAGGTCCCAGGGGCGAGCTCCTGAAGCAGTTTCCCAGCCTTTGCCTCTCTTTTTGCTTCCCAGTGGCCATGAGTGAAGTGGCTTTGCTCTATCACACATCCTTGCCATGATGGTTTTCTGCTTCATCAGAGGCCCTTAAACAACAGAGCCAATCAGCCAGGCACTGAAACCCCTGAAAGTGTATGTCAAAATACATGTTTTCTTTTTAAGTTGCTTTCCTCAGGTATTTTGTTATAGTAACAGAAAGCTAATACATTTAGCAAGACATGAGCAGGATAGTTTCAGAAAGCAAACGTGGTGTGAAGGCAAATCTTTCCTCAGTGTGTGCTGGTGTTTTGGGTGCTTGTGAGAAAACAGGCATTGGTAGAAGAAAATGCTGTTCAAGAAACAGAATATTAAATACAGCACCTTTTGTCCACCAGTTTCCGAAGAGTATTTAGAAGTGACTCCTGCAATTTCCACTGGGCTTCTGGTCATAGTGGCCAAGACTGGAAGCCTTGTTAAAAAACCCTGAAGTCATCCATGCTAGCTGTTTATGTATTCTTCTTGTCTGGAACGAAGTCAAACAATCTGTAAATATGACCTAAGCACCTGTTTAAAACTAAACATATGCCTTCGGCTTGAGAAATAATTTCTTTATAATTGAGCTGTTTGCTGTGGAATATCATTTCTTCTCTTCCAAGAGAATTCACAGGATAACAGCATCCTAACAGTCTCTCTGAGTTGTATCTGCAAAGTGGAACATAAGAAAACAATGTTTTTCATTTCAAATCATGGGGGTAATGTGCAGAAAGACACCCACATTTCCAGAACAGGGAAAGTTGGTAGAGAAAAGAACTACTAGCTTTCTATACACATTAGCTACTATTTGAAATACTCGTTAAGTCCTGAGTTCAGAATTTTTTTCACGTGAATAGAAAAGCACCTATAGGTCAGGAAAATGTTCCTCTGTGGTGAGGATTCTTCCCCTGCCCTGCAGAAGCACCCAGCCTCTCAGGTCTGGCTGCTCTAAGGTCCTGAGGCCACTTGGCAACCGCACCCCTCACCCTGGCGTCTTTGTGGCTCCCGTGTCTCTGAGCTGTTTTTCTCTTCTGCAGTCATTAGGCATTATGTACTATATGTTAACGGTAGTATTGTAGTCTGAGTCCAAATCTTGGCCGTGACCATGGGAAAAGGTGGCATGGAAGAGCCAATGGGAATTGCATCTTGTGATGATGATGATGATAAACTTACGTGTTCATTTTTATCTTAAGCCTCAGGAAGAATTTTTTTCTAAGTTTCCCCTGGAATGTCTGTCCTTTAAAATAATTTGTAGCATCTGTGGGAACTCAGGAGCTTCCCTCATGCTTAAAATTCACTCTAAATATAATCTCTCCACTTCCACACTTTCTCTCACCTAAATTTGAAGAGCCTGTACCATGATACTATTCTAAACAGCTTTATTTTCATTTCTTAAGTAACTAATAAATGGCCTCAGTGGGAGAAATCAAGTAACATATTTATTTGGAAGAATTAAATGGCTGGTGCTTACCAACATGCCTTATTTGTTTAGAAATATCATCTTTGATATCTGATGTCTGAAACATCCCACTTGCTAAAAAACAAATGGAAGTATGAGCCTTCTTCTGCTTCTTAGACATGTTTTGTATGAGGATGTACAATAATGAATAAGGAACATCTCAACATAGACAGTGAACTGCTAAACAACAGCAAAAATAACAACTGTTGGCGATAGTATCCCAAATTGCTATTTTTCTTCTAGTACTTTTCAGGAGTATTTAACTTCACTAGCTATTTCTCTCTTTTGTTTTTTTTTTTTTTGAGACAGGGTCTCGCTTTGTAGTTCAGGCTGGCTCTGAGCTCACTATGTAGCCCAGGCAAGCCTGAAACTCAGCAAGCTGCCTGTCTCCGCCTCCGGAGTGCTGGGATTACAGGCGTGAGCCACCACGCCCAGCACTGTGGTATGTGGTATTGATTGCTGGTGGGCGTGAGTCTCCACACCCAGCATTCTATGTGGTTACCGGGATCGAACTCAGGACCTTGCGCTTGCGAGGCAGGCGCCGGAACCTCTGACCTAACCCTCCGGCCCCGCTATTTTCTTTTCATACTACCATATATTCACTTTTTTCTTTCCCCAAATTATTTTGTACTTCTTCAACAAAGGACAGGATATGAACCAATTCTGCACTACTTAGTATTTCTTAGTAAAGTTCTCAGTATTCTGAATTTACTGCCCAGCAACAATGGAAAAATGAGAAAGAGAAACAGACTAGTGAGACCAGGAGATAAAGGAACAAAGGGTAAGGGCCTGAGTAAACTAAAGGCCAGGCCCTGGATACACTGAAAGGAGCCTTCAGAAGTGTAAGGAAAACAGGCATAATTGGACTTCAAAGGACAGAGGACTAAAAAAAAAATCTGCTGATGACAAGAAGATGGTCAGTGTCAAATGCATACCTTCATTTTCACGTATCTATCCATCCCTTTGATGCACCAAAATCTGCTTATGGGCTCCTAAACTGAGGCACCTTGCTGGTGTCCTCTTGGAACCCTTCTGACGAGTGGGAGCCTGCCCTTTGTTCTTGCTAAAAAACTACACTTGGGGGCCAGAGATTTAGCTCAGTGGTTCCGGCACCTGCCTCGCAAGTGCAAGGTCCTAAGTTCGATCCCCGGTAACCATGTACAATACTGGGCGTGGTGACTCACACCCACCAGCAATCAATACCACATACCACAGTGCCTGGTGTGGTGGCTCACGCCTATAATCCCAGCACTCGGGAGGCAGAGGCAGGAGGATTGCTGAGTTCGAGGCTAACCTGGGCTGCATAGTGAGCTCAGGGCCAGCCTGAACTACAAAGTGAGACCCTGTCTCAAAACAAAACAAAACAAAACAAAACAAAACAAAACAAAACAAAAAAACCCAAAACTACACTTGGATCTGTGCTCCATTGCTGTCCTGCTGGCTTCATTCTTCTACTGCTGTCAGGAAAAGTGCCCAGAGAAGAGCGCTGGTTATATTAGGAAGACCAAAATTCCAGTTTTATTTCTGTCTCTGTTACAGATCAATACTTATGGCCAGTTTCTCTAGGATTCCTGTTTTCTCACCTGAAGGATGAGGTAAGAGTTGTAGCCCCACAGCCTCTATGCTATTAGATTTAGTGGTAATATGTAAAAATTACTTAGCTAAAGTTCTGTTGAGTTTAGAGACACCGCTAGAATAAACCACCAATTTAGAGATGAGTTTGGTTTTGGGAGAATTATAAGTCAGATTCATTCATAAGCCAACAAAATGAGTCTTACACTGTAGATCTAAGAAAGTTTGCAACTTGAATGTTTGTAAGTCAGGGACTTACTGCATTTACGTATAGCCCTGTGGCTATCTCTTCTACAGTTTTCATTACCATGTATGTGTTTCAGAAATATGCCAACTTTTAACAACACAACCATAATTACTGCTTGCTTATGTGTTGGAAAAGGTAGATGCTAAATAAATATCAAGCATAAAATTAGCAGGTTTTTTTTTTTTCCTTTTGAGACAAACGGTCTCGCCTTGTACTTCAGGCTGCACCTATAGTACACTATGTAGCCCAGGCAAGCCTTGAATTCACAGCACTCCTCCGGCCTCTGCCCCCTGAGTGCTGGGATTACCCAGTTATGTGGTACTGATTGCTGGTGGGTGTGAGTCACCACGCCCTACGTTGTGGTATGTGGTTACTCGTGATCGAATTTGGGGACCTTGTGCTTGCAAGGTAGACAAGAGAACCACTGAGCTAAATCCCCAGCCCATGAGCAGTTATTTTTAAAAAATGCTATTTTAAAACACTAAAACCCAGAGTAACCTGCAGACCACCACCCTGCTTTCACAGTCTATTCCTAAATAAACCGCATTCACATTAAAAACACATACTTGCTTTACAAATGTACTCTTCTAGTACAGAGAAATTTTGATTGTTTTCAGAATTCTGTACTTGGTTTATATATTTTTGTTTTGAAAGTATGCATAAATAATTATATTTTAAATTTTTCTCATACATAGACAATACCCAATGCCTTGTAGAGAGTTTACAAAGAAATAAGGATATTCAAATCTGTACACATGTATTAATTGTTCAGGCTAAAATTCAATTTTTGAAACCAGTTGTGGGAGACAGGGTAAGAGAACGCAGCCAGAACCCTCATGACAAGCTCCAGTTCCCCGTGAATCCCGCAGCAAAAGAATTAACAACCAACAGACAACAAAATTGAAATCTTGAAGAAAAAGATGAGCCTGGGCTTGACTCTGGCTATTCTGAGCAGCGGCAGCAAAAGGCCAAATACTGCACAAGCGGAAAGGGCCCCAGTGCCCCAAGCTCGCTGTACCTTTATTTGGTACGAAGCCTTCTCACCCATGATCCTAGCATGCATACACAGAGTGGTCCCAAGCCTTCACACCTTAAATCCTAGCATGCAAAAAGCAGGGCAGTTATCCACAATAATTCCTGCAGTGTAGGGCAGGGCAGACATCCTTAAATCCAAATAACTCTTAAAACCTATAATCTTAGTGCAGTAATCCTTGTAGTTTAAAATCCTACAGGGCAGGGCAGATGTCCATGATAATCCCAGTAGTTGATCCTGCAGGGCAGGGCAGACATCAGTAAATCCAGGTAAATTGTAAATCTGAGTAAGTCAGCCACAGTTCCTGACAATCGGCCTTCATGCAGGTGGCACCATTTGGGGTGGGAGACCATTCCCCCTCCATCCAACTGGAATTTGGATAACACCTCAAGGCCAGTCCTCCTTCCATTACCCTAAGAGAAGCAGAAGTAAAAATAACAAGGACCCAAGTCAAGACCTAGTCAAGAGGGCTTGAGCCTCGGTCAGAGGTATATCCAAGAGGAGAAATGGTGACAAATAAATTGGGAAAGAAGTCCTGTAATTCAGAGGAGGCCTGTCTGAGGCAAACAGACAGCAGGGAGAAG
Source organism: Thryonomys swinderianus (assembly GCA_004025085.1). Lineage (NCBI taxonomy): Eukaryota > Metazoa > Chordata > Mammalia > Rodentia > Thryonomyidae > Thryonomys > Thryonomys swinderianus. The sequence goes on from PVIC010025960.1 coordinate 16,708, forward strand.
TTTAGGGTTCTCTGGGTGTCCAGATACCAGACACAGACGAACAAGACCAGCGCCACGATACTGATGGGAATGTTTCCAGTACACTGCCTGCCCCTCCACGCTAGAGCAGATTTAAGGGCCTATGGTGGAGTGGAGTTTCACAAGGCAGCCCCTGACACAACCGACTTTATTTTATTTTATTTTTTTTTGCTTTTGAGACAGGGTCTCGCTTTGTAGTTCAGGCTGGCCCTGAGCTCACTATGTAGCCCAGGCAAGCCTCGAACTCAGCAATCCTCCTGTCTGTGCCTCCTGAGTGCTGGGATGACAGGCATGAGCCACCATGCCCGGCATTGTGGTGGTGTTGATTGTTGGTGGGCGTGAGTCTCCACGCCCAGCATTATATGTGGTTACCGGGATCGAACTCAGGACCTTGTGCTTGTGAGGCAGGCGCCAGAACCACTGAGCTAACACTCCGGCCCACAACCGACTTCATTTATAAAGCTACTATCTCTATTCCTTTAACACTTAAAAAAATGAAGGATCTTGAATCAGTTTTGGATAATAAAGCAACTGCCAACCTCTTTAGTTTAAACAAAATATCACGGAAAACATTTCTTTTTGCACATACCCTGACTTCCCTCTGAACGAATGCAACAGTGGGTAAACATATTTATGGAAAGTCCTTGTGACTCTTTGCTATCTGCCTTCTGTTGTCACTATAATTTCTTCTAAGATGTTTGTGAAGAAAAACACTCTTTGCTGATAAAGTAGGGTGATTTTTCATTTTAGAAAAAATTATTTTAAATTTTCTAGACCCCTCCCCACCAAGTGTGGAATGTTTTCAGAGATGAAAGCCCACACAGTCCCATCCCCAGCTTACCTGCTATGCTGCTGCCCATTCCTGGATGAGCTGCTCCCTTCTGGAAAAGGCAGGAAGCTGCCTTACTCCCGGGCTAGGGTCTGCTTCTGGGGATCACAGGTCCTTTGGACGCCCCCCGGGGCAGACCTGTTGGCAACTCAGCTTGTCATGGTGCATTTGAGATCCCCAAAGCTCCTGGACCTTTTGACTCAGATGGCCTGCCGTCCTTCTCCCCTGTCCTCGGCAAGCACTCTTCTCCTTCCGGTCACCTTCTCTGCTGTCTCCACCTCAGTCTTAATTTTTAGAGGGGCTCTTCTTGCAGTCCAGCTGGCCCTGTGCTGTGAAAACACTGTGATTATTTTTCAGCAATCTTCCAGAGTGAGAAAGCATGGTTTCCTGAAAATTAAAATAGAATTCCTTGTTGCTGTGTTTGACTTTCAAGGCAGAAAGGAGTCTAAGGAAAAGGAGTTTTCAGTGTGTTCTAAAACTACTAGGTTATGTTCTCATCCTGAAAAATCCTTTTGGAAAAATGGGCTGGTCAAGAAACTTTAGATGATTTGTTTAAGGAGATTTGTAAGATTCTGGTTATTCTCCTCATGTGTGGATATTCATAATTCAAAGCAACATGGTAATAGTTCTTAGAAGTTCTATAGCAAAGAAATCTGTCGAGGGCCAGAGCATGGTGGTAGAGCATGTGCTTAGCATGTAGGGGTCCCCAGTTGTGACTCCTGGCACCAAAATGAACAAACCAGTTTAACATCACTTAATCCAGTTTATTCCAAGCTTTTCAATCTCTGTAATTAAAAAAATATTAACCTGAAGGAACTAGAATGCTAAATCATGTGTTAGAAAATACTAGAGCCACCTGCATCCTAATGGCACTTTTTGGCTTATCTTCTTTGCAGGTTCTGAAGCTTTTGCCACAGAAGCCATTTTTACTCTCTGGTCCTTCCTTCCTTCTTGGTCACTGGGACTTCTCTTGTTCTGACTCTCCCCTCACCTCCTCTCTTGTAAACTCAAGTGCTCTCCAAGGCACAACCTTCAGCTCATAGTTCTTTATACTCACTTCGCTGGAGACCACATACTACCTCCTAATTTCAACCATCACTCATGTATGAGTGTGATGAAGCCAATCCCTAATGTCTCTCCTAACCTTACTCCTGCTTCACAATGGTTCCGGACCCCTTATGTGTATTTAATTACCATCTCAAATTCTATGTCTATACTTCTCTTTCCACAAAACACACCTTTCAACTTTCCCAACCACAGGTTGTTTATCTGGAATTTTGTTTTATTGTGCAAAAATGTATTTTTATAAATACTAAGTAAAGGCTTCACTCTTTTTTTTTTTTTTGGAGACAGGGTCTTGCTTTATATTCAGGCTGGCCCTGAGCTCACTATGTAGCCTAGGCAAGCCTGGAACTCAGCAATCCTCCTGCCTCTGCCTCCCTAGTGCTGGGATTACAGGCGTGAGCCACTATGCCTGGCACTGTGGTATGTGGTATTGATTGGTGGTGGGCGTGAGTCACCACACCTGGCAATGTTGTATGTGCTTACCAGGATGGAACTCAGAACCTTGCATTTGCGAGGCGGGCACCTGAACCAAATCTCCTGCTCTAAAGGCTTCACTCTTATAGAATTGTTTCCTTTGACAGCGTTTTCATTAAGGTAGAGGTTGGGGATGAGTCCCTTAAAACTCAAGAGTGTCTAGCCTGTATAATGTACTCTAAGTACTATGTTAGATAAAACTATGCTAATAGACATTATATCACTCTTAGCCTGCCTTTGCTTCACAGAGAGTGACCACTGTTTAGTCATCAAAGTTATTATTTAACATTTAAACATAAAGTAAAATGCCAGAAATGAATAGCTTTCATATAAACAAACAATAACCAGCTCGAGTCCATAAAGTTAGAGAAAATCCCACTTTAATAGCACTAAAGACTATTAAATACTCAGGAATAAACAATAAAAATGGGCAAAAGCCAGTTGTGAAAAAATTAAAACGCTCTTGAAAGGCAGAAAAGTAGACTTCAGTAAATAGAAGTGCTCTATTTTTGCATGGGATGAGTCAACATTATAAAAATGCCAGTTCTCCTTAAATCAATTTATAGATTTAATACTATTCCAATAAAAATACCAACCAGCTTTTTTATGGAGCTGTGTAAGTTGATACAAAGTTCATGTGGAAAAATAAACATGCAAGAAGAGCCAGGGTAACACAGAAAAATAAAAATTATGAGAAAAGAAAGACACTGAAGAAGATAAAACATCTCAATTTAAAAGGGTGGAAATTTTAAAGAAAGTAAACATATCTATTCGTTTGTGTCAAAGAAGTGGAGGAAAGATAAAACAGATATAAGTGATGAGATTGGTTATTGCAGGAGTAGCTGGGAATAGAGTGGAGAAAATATAGCAAGAATGAGGGGGAAAGTTAAGTGTGTGGCATATGCTAGTTATATGGGAAGCCGAGGCAGGAGGACCACAAATTCAAGGCCAGTTTGGGTAATTTAGTGAGACTGTCTCAAAATAAAAATAAATAAATAAATAAATGAAAGGTGGGGTTATGGTTCTCTGGCAGTTGGCTTAGAGAGTCCTTGGGTTCAAGAATTAGTATCTAAAAAACTAAACAGAGGGTCGGAGGGTTAGCTCAGTGGTTCCGGCACCTGCCTCGCAAGAGCAAGGTCCTGAGTTCCATCCCCGGTAACCACATACAATGCCGGGCGTGGTGGCTCACGCCTGTAATCCCAGCACTCGGGAGGCAGAGACAGGAGGATTGCTGAGTTCCAGGCTTGCCTGGGCTACATAGTGAGCTCAGAGCCAGCCTGAACTACAAAGCGAGACCCTGTCTCAAAAAAAAAAAAAAAAAAAAAAACTAAACAAAGAAAAAACAAAATGAAGAGGGTGGAATGACACTGTAGATCTTTTAATGTTACTCTGACTTTTAGAGTCATAGTAATGAACCACATAACCTCCTGCCAATAAGTAAAATCAGCCACAATATAAGGGAAACAACAAATGGAATTTGGAGAATAATAAGTGAAACTGTGTTAAGTAAATAAGGTAATAATATTTAAGTGGGTGGGGAAGGAAAGAAGTAATTTGAATAAATTAGAATATAGTATTAGGACTAAAAACTGCAAGATAAAAAATTCCTGCACAAAAACATGGTTTGTAAATTCTCAAGGGAAGATGGTTTGTGATTCTGAAACTACTTTTGGTTGAACAAGTAAGAAAACATATTGTGGCTGGGGATTTAGCTTAAGTGGTACCACACCTACCTTGGAAGCACAAGGGCCTGAGTTCAATCCCTGGCATACCACCCCACCAAAAAAAAAACCAAACAAACATATTGTGAGCAATGAGACCCAGGTTTCCCCTATCAGGGAAAGAAGTTACAAATAAGGTGGGAGAAAGGTCTGGCTGAACTTTATTATACTGGATGAAAATTGAGAGTATCTGTAATCTCAGTTTTTTCATCTTTTTTGTAGTGTTGAAGACAGAACAACTAGGCAAATGATTTATCACTGAGCTACATTCCCAGTTTGAGTTCATGGTTTTGTACAAACACACACACACACACACAAACATACATGCAAATCATTTTAAAAATAAATCCATATGTGTGGGCACATTTGTTTAATGGACAAATCTATTTCTTCTCTGTCTGTTGAGAGGGCTACAGAAGCAATGACAATCCAGCAGTATAGGATATACCTAGCAACCAGATCTTGATTTTTTATTTATTTTTATTTTTAATGTTTTTCAGTTTTTATTTTTTTTGAGACAGGTTCTTGCTTTGTAGTTCAGGCTGGCCCCGAACTCACTATGTAGCCCAGGATAGCCTTGAACTCACAGCAGTCCTCCTGCATCTGCCTCCTAAATGCTGAGATTATAGATGTGAGTCACCACACCTGGCATTGTGGTATGTGGTATGTGGTATGTATTACTAGGTGTTGAATTTTGGATCTTGTGCTTGCCAGGCAGATGCCAGAATGACTGAGTTAAATCCCTGGCCAAGATCTTGATTTCTAAATAACCATTCTCCATAAATAAAATCAGGCATGCTTGAAAAATGATTGATTTTATGGCTAGGGCTGAGAAATGCAAAATGATACTGGAATGTCTTCTAGTGCTAGAATATAAGGAAATGTTCCTCCTCAGATAAGGCCATATAAAGAACACAGATATCAACATGAAAGATCTATGGACAAATGAATCTGGGAAACTATGAACGAAAAAGGTAAACAATGATCATTTTTTACTGTGGCCACAGAATAAAATAAATATCATGAATCCATACTGTTAAATAAATAAAGGGAAAGAAGTATAGCTCTTTAGTGCCGAGGAAATAATAAAAATAAAAAATCACTAATAGGTGATTAGTGCCTTTTGGTTGCAGGCAAGAACATCAGTGGACACCAAGCCTAGTAGACGAAAGTATGAGCGGAAACAGAGTGTTGTATAATCTTGAAGATGAAGCTCCCACAATATATATTTGCTAATTACAAAGTAATAAATAACCTCATAAAATGAGATGCTGGCAGAGGTACCTTCACCAAGTGATCAAATGTAAAACATCCTGTGAGAAGATGTATTGGTATGTAGTCCAAGATGTGCTGAGAAAGCCCACACTGCTCCTGTGCTGTTTCTCAGGACACTCAAACTCAATTTATCGTGAGAAAATCTGATGGATTCACACGGAGACATGTTCTTCAAACAATTGACCTGTATTTTCCAAAAGTATCAGTGTCACTGTAGGTAAATTTTCAATGTTAATTTGCTGGTTTTAATAATTTACTATTATGTTTTACATTTACAATATACATACACTGTGTGATGTAAATACATAGCAAATGTCTATATTTAAAAAGATAGTATAATAAAATAACACTTACCATATAATCCTCTCAAAGTACTTTCTCAAAGTACTCTGGAGAGTACACTTCTCCAGTCTTCTTGCCACTTTCTAAAGCAGTCCAGGGCCTCTTTTGTGAATGTATTTAGTTGTGCTGTCCTGGCTTCCTCAATGACCTGAGCTGATTCAATAGGTTTACTTTTCGTGGCCATTTTGCTTATGGGAAGAGCCAGAAGTCCCAAGCTGCCAGATCTGGTGAATTGAGGGAATGAGGACACAAACCATCACGTTTTCTAAGGCTTCTTTTCCATTGGATAGCACCAGGCAGCCTATTTTTTTTAAAACTGAATTCTTTATTTGGTACATTATATACACAGCTCACAATCACACACAACACTAGGGAATTTGTACCACTATGTGACACAGGTCAATTCTCATTTTTATCCACATCCCTGCCCACACACCCCCTCCCCACCCCCTATATACATACTCTTATTTTTTTCCGAATTATATTTATACCTTCCCCTCATTACGTTCCCACACCAAATTCCTTTTGGATATTTCCCATTCTACAAAAACTATCATACGTTCTAGAGGACCTTTGCATCTACAGGTGCTCATATCAAAGAAAAGATCTGGTATTTGCATATCTGTGATCTATTTATTTGACTTATTAGTGTGTTCTCCAGGTGTAACCATTTGCACATAAATGAATGAATCTTGTCATTCTTTATAGCATAGCAATACTCCATTTAAAAACCCACATCTTCTTTATCCAGTCTCCAGTTGATGGGCATTTGGGTTGTTTCCAAGATTGGGCTATCATGAACTGAGCTGCTATGAACAAGGGTGTACATCTGTCTTTCCAATGTGATTTTTAAAATTCCTTTGGGTATATTCCTAGCAGGGGGATAGCAGGGTCGAATGGGACCTCTAGTCCTAGTTTTCTGAGAAATCTCCACATAGATCTCCACAATGGTTGCACAAGTCCACAATCCCACCAGCAGTGGAGAAGGGTTCCTTTCTCCCCACAGCCTCGCCAGCATTTATCGTTGGTTGATTTTGTAATAGCAGCCATTCTTTGTGGAGTGAGATGGAATCTCAGTGTTGTTTTCATTTGCATCTCTTGAATGATCAGTGATGTTGAACATTTCTTCATATGCTTCTTGCAGATGGCCTATTTTTGATCACACCTTGTAAAGACACATGTGAAAAAGAACTTTCAGAACTGCTTTGGAAAGCAACTGGAATTATGGGATAAGTATGGTCAAAGTGAGGCGAGTGTTTTGGGAGCATTAGTAATTTTTTAAAAATTAGACTTTCATTGTATCGTTTGACCACACTTCGTACATTTTACAAATACTTTTTTGAAATACAACTTTGTATTTATAAGTGTAAAGTTATTCAAAACAGATAAATTAGGACACAATTTCAGCTATTAGGAGTAAATACTTTAATACTGATAAACTGAAACAGAAAATCACTAAGAAGGTTATTATATGTAATTTTAATTATTCTCTTGTTATAGTACATTTTCTTTAATGTTTTTTCCTACCATATCATAATCTGGCAGGGCTGCAAATGTAAAGTGTTTTCCAGAATGACAATCTTTTTCTACACGATTTACCTGTTGCTGTTGATATTGGTGTATATTAACATGATAATGGGCATTAAAGAAAAGTGGAAAGATATATGTAGTTTTAGTTTCCGAAAAGAAACATATATAGGCCACTTGTATGACTTCAAATTGTTATAAAGACCAAAGTAAATTTATTATGGTGGTTGTTTTAAAAATATTCACTTAGGTTTTGTCTTTGCTCACCCTGACTTTAAGACATTATGGCTATTTTTCACATTCGTGTTAGTGCATATGCAAATGCACTTACACAGATATATAAGCTGGTCCTCTTTTTAGAGGTATGGCGGGCGTCGAGTCACAAATCCTTTGTAGAAAACAGGATGAGTTGTCTTATTCCTTTCTAAGGCAGTGGAAGGTCTTTTCATTTGAATTTTTAATACTTCAGCTTTAGGTTGAGGTTTAGATGTACCTAATGTGCTTTGAATGCCTTCCACACAATACCTCTTTTTTTATTGGAGTTGTTGATGGTAGGATTATTATAAACATAAATTTTCAAGGCAGAGGAAGAAGTGATTTTTATATTAGAATTAGGTTAACTTGCATTAAAAGATTATCAAATTAAATAGAAGGCCTACATAACATTCTTGTGGATTCATGTGAATGGCTGAGTTTGACAGTGGGGAGAGGAATATTAAGTTACTTAAAGAAAATAAAGTTTTAGTCAGGTGCTTGGGTACTTGCCTATAGTCCTAGGTATTGGATAAGAGGAGGCAGGATATGGGTAAAAATGAGAATTAACTTGTGGCATATACTGGTACAAATTTCCCAATGTTATATGTGATTTTGAGATGTATATAAATTGTACCAATAAAGAATTCAAT
>PVIC010025961.1:0-25022 GCA_004025085.1 Thryonomys swinderianus
CAATTAAAAGACACAGACTAGCAGATTGGATCAAGAAGCAAGATCCTACAATCTGCTGCATACAGGAAACACACCTAATTCAGAAGGAAACCCATAGACTGAAAATAAAAGGTTGGAAAACAATACTCCATGCCACAGGAAAGTGCAAAAAAGCAGGAGTGGCTATCTTGATTGCAGATATAATCAAGTTTTTATTTTTTATTACATGTAGTAATTATATTTTTCTGGGAAACTTTTCATTTTATGTAAAATTTTGAGTTTATTGTCATAAATATTTTATTGTATAGTAAAGTGTGCCTGTACATATGTTCCTCTTTATTTTATTTATATTTCACATTTTCTGTCAACTTTGCCACAAAATTTGTCAATTTTACTAATCTTTTCAAATAACTAGTTTACAATTTGCTTATTGTATCTCTTTTCTGCCTTCTATCATATTCATTTTTGCTCTTATTATCACCATTTGCAGCCTTCTGCTTCTCTGTTGTTCTGTTTTCCTAATTCCTTCAATTGGATGCTGAGCTCATTGCTTTTCATCTTCATGATTCTTCTTCTCCTTTATATAAATAGTGAAATCTGTAAGATTCCTCTCAAAATACTGATTCAGCTGGTCCCCAAGGGTTTGGATATTTACCTTTCATGTTTACTCTTTTCAAATTTCTGATATGATTTCCTGACACCCAGTTGTTTGAGTATTCTTACATTTGCCAGTGTACACATAATGTCTTTGATTATAATGATCATTACTAATTAAAATGCATCAGTGCAAGAGAACATAGTCTATGTGATGTCAATTCTTTAGTGTTTGCTGAGGTTTATTTTGTGGTCTAGTGTGTAATCAATCATTGTAGATGTCCCGCTGGTGGTTGGAATGTGCATGTGTTCCACAATGGAGTGTAAGAACAACATGGAATTAGGTTAACTAGAGTACTAGGTGATTTGTTCTGGTTGATGGAATTTAAGCATGGACACTGACTTCACTGTCTATCCAGGCAACTGAACACAAGAACTGTGAGATGATGCAGAGGTCTGTGGAGAAAAGGTCCAAATCTCTGAACCTACTTTGGAGGGAATCCACTCCAAAGAAGTCCACCATGTGAGCAAGAAATACACATCTGGGATTAGGAATGAGGCTCACTGGGAGCTTCACACACATGAGGCCCTGGATTCAATCCCCAGCAACACAAAAGCCTAAACCCAAACCTACACCAAACAGTACCTTCTGTTTACTAAGTCACTTAACTTTGGGAAAGAGTATTTGTTTCAGAGCTAATGAGCATTATCCTAATATGAGCTTTGTGTCCATTGAGAAAGTGGCTCAACCCAATTGGCTGGTGTTATGCTTTGGATATCTAATGTTCCCCCACAAGCTCATGTCTCAATTGGTACAACCATTGAGAAGTGGTGGAAATGTCAGGAAGTGTCCTAGTGGAAAGAAGGTAGGTCACTGTGTGTGTCTCTTTGGCTCCTTCTTCATTTTCCTGTTTCCTGGCTGCCATGAGCTGAGAAGCTCTGCTTCACTATGCTCTACCTGTCATGAGGTTCTGCTTCAACACAAGCCCACAACAATAGAGCCTTGCAGCCATGGACAATGAGTCAAGAGAGATCTTTTCCCTTTTAAAGTTATATCAGGTATTTTGTCCCAGTGTTACAAAGCTTTACCCAAGCTTATTCCCCACACCTCCCTTATTTGATCACAGTGATCCTTGTTTGCTCTGCTTGGGAAGCCCTTCCCCAGACTTTTTGACTTCTGTCCTCATTTCACCATTACTTGCACTTGGCCCAACCAGCTTTTCTCTCTTGTCTTATAGGTATGGGAGCAACTTCTCTCTTAGCCTGACAACTCATGTGGCATCTAGGTAGTAGGAAGAGTGAAGCCTTTGATGCAACCCAGCCAAGGTGGCACTGAGTACCATTTTTATATACTAGCTTGTATGCCTCTCTATTTCCAGAAGCTGGAGTACAGTGTGTTCTCAGCACTGAAAGCATAAAGTCTTGATTGACTTTAAAAACAAGCTTCATGTTTTAGAGCAGATCACAACAAAATTAAGTGGAAATACAGATATTCCCGTGTATCTCTATTACCCTCTCCTATGCTCCCCTGTTATTAATATTCCCCACCAGAGTGGTGCATTTGTTACCACTGATGAACCTAGAGTGACACACCAATTATCACCTAAAAACTATAGTTATATTAGACTTCACTCTTTGTGTTGTACTTTTTGCAGGTTTGGATAAATGTGTAATGACATGTATCCACCACTGTAGTATCATGCAATGTATGAAAATCCTAAAAATCCTCTCTGCTTGGTCTATTGCTCACTCCTTCTCCCCAGCTCCTAGCAACCACTGGCTCCATAGATTTTCACCTGTTCTAGAATGCCACATAGTTCAAGTCATACAGCATGTATTCTTTTTAGACTGTCTTCTTTCACTTAGTATCTATACTTCTTCATGTCTTGTTTTTTAGGACAAGGTCTCATTTTGTAGTTCAGGCTGCCCCTGAGCTCACTACATAGCCCAGGCAAGCCTGGAACTCACAGCAATCCTCCTGCCTCTGCCTCCTGAGTGTTGGGGTTACAGGTGTGAGCCACCATGCCCAGCATTGTGGTATGTGCTTATTAGTGCTGAGTTTACAGGAGTGAGTCACCATGCCTGGCATTGTGGAATGTAGTTACTGAGAATCAAACTCGGGACCTTGTGCTTACAAGGCGGACACCAGAACAACTGAGCTAAATCCCTGGCCCTCCTCATGTCTTTTCATAGCTTGATAGTTCATTTATTTTTAGTGTTGAGCAATATTCCATTGTGTGGATGTATTATAGTTTAACTTCTAACATGTAACTGACTTTTTATATTCATTCTAATTTGTTATGGGAAGACCTGTATATAAAAGTATATATTTCCCTTGTTCTACTTCCTCACATCCACTTGCCTAATACAGACTTTGGTGGTAGAACTCTGTAAAGTTTAGCAAAAACCCTATTCAAACTGCCAATAACCCACATGCTCAGCTAGAGTCCATCTATTGGATACATTTTTCTTGTGTGCTCATGGTGGAAATGACAGCTCTTTGATTGTGTGTACCGTGTCTGAGCTAAAACCAACCAAACAACCAACCAACCAACCAACCAACCAACCAATGACCCAAAAGAAAGAGAAACCCTGCATAGATTGAGGATTCCAACACACTGCCATTCTTACCTTTGTCTGGTTTTGTACCCATTCTTCATCCAGTTCTATTTTCTCAGGGGGGTGGTGGTGAACAGTAGGATGATGAAATTTTTTGACTTGAGCTACTTCGTTCACTTCTTCCTCAGAGTTCTTCTCTTGTGATAGCTTCCATAGATGAAATGTGAAAGTGGTCTTCTGACCTGTTGTGTAGTGATTGAATGATGATTGCATTCATTCTGATGATTGAATCAAATATGATTTTGGTGGAAAAGAGAAAAGAAATTGAGATGTCTTTCAAGGTGCCAAAGGGAGCTTGAGGGTTTGGGGGATCAGGTACTTTCCATGGAAAGAAGGCTGCCAGATAGTAGGAAGAGCAAGGCCTTTGATGCAAGAAGGGTAGGTCTGGAATTTCAGCTCTGTTGTTTCCATGTATTCCTTCAGAACATGTTGTTAAGTGTGATGTTGTTTAGTGTGTGCCAACTCAGTGCCTTTGAGGCCAACACAGGCTGTCAAGAGAGCTTGGGAGGGGTTTAGCCAGGATGGAAGCAAGTGACTCTTGGTGGAAGGTGAGTCTCTAACATGCCAGGTGTCATAGCATGTGCATTGTGTGGTGGAAGGTTCCAGTGGGAATAGGATAGTGGTGACAGATGCTTGAGGAGAGATAAGCAGGAGTAGATCACTGGTTCATTTGCTCTTTAAAGAAGTACTTATTCCAGGCTGGACACAACTGTTGCATGGTGCGGAGCCTCTAAAGATACCACCTTCTTGTCTGTGGGCATTGAGTAGGTGTAGCAGCAGTGCTGGAACATAGAGGCTCTCAGGACATTCCTCTGCCTAGTCCAGCATGTCAAAAAATAAAAAAGCAAAAAACCCTCACTGCAAGGACTAAGGGAATCTTGTTGACTACAACCATTGGGGAGTTGTGTGAGTCAGTTCCACCTGCAGGACCCTGGAGTCTTGCAGAGTTCAAGCCTACAGAAGTTCTCTAAACTCAACTCAGGCATTGTATTCAGAACCTAGACAAGAAATGACAGCTGTCTCCGGCCTAAGTTATGATTGGCAAATCTTAATAGCTAGACCCAAATATCTTCAGTGTTTGGGCAACAGGGTTCCTTCTTTCTCTGATTTTGTTTTTTCCTTCTTGGAGCCCTGTACCCCATATCTAGGCCAGACTACTTCCTGTGTCTCATGTAGCCACCCTGCTGTTCTAGCCTTAACTATCCTATGTATAGTTCCCATTTTCTTGTCTATCCTCACCCCTCTTCCACCAACCAATATGCTCACTGAGGCTGTAGACTGTGTCTGTCTTGCTTGGTGTTTTGTCTTCTGCAGCAAGACTTTGTTAGCCCAGGAGACACCTGAGTGAACAAGTATCTCTGCCTCCTTTACAGAACAAGGTAGCTAGATGCAGACAGGAGACCAGAGAGGGCTGGAAACTGGCAGAGTGGTGCTTACCCTCATGTCTCTTTATCATCAGTTGGATTGTTTCTTTGAATATTTCAAAATTTTTCTTCAACCTAAAAGGAATGTGAATCATCTTTAGAGACCAAGACTGAATTTATGTCTCCATATTATGATGCCTAGTTCAGGAGGGGCTGGATCCTTTCTCCCAGTCAGGGGAAAGGATCTAGCTTTCCCAGCCAGTGAGAGTTTAGGAATGAAGGCATGGCAAATCGTACCGAACCTGTGTTTCCTGCCTGAACTCTAGATGACCTGTAACCTGGGCACAAGGGCTGACTTCCTCAAGAATGGCTGTCTTGGGGGAAGCAGCAGGCACGGAGGTCTGAATGCAAATGTGGCTCTATGGGTTAAGTGTATGTGGCTTGATTTTCTATGACTTGTCTGTTTCCATTATGGACATCTGGAGATGGCTTGGAAAAGCAGCATTGTCTGTGAGTTAGAGTCATTTGCACTCAGTAGGAAGCATGTTAGTAGAGTCACTCAAAATGACTGATTCTGAAGCACAGCCTTTTTTCTAAATACCCCACCTCACTCCTGTCAATATACAAAGTGAGTCATTCTGGCCTTTCAGTGGCTCTGATTGTTTTACTTCCAAATAGTGGTGGCCTCCAGAGCAACTGTGGTTCCTGGTTCTCAGTTTAACCTCTCCTTGAAAGAGAATATAGTTCGTTGAGCATCCTAGTTTAATTGGATTTGAGAAGGAGGCCTTTGCCATATAGCTCAGGTTCCTTGGAAAAAGCAAAATAATTTAGCTCAGAACAACTCAAGCAAGAAAATAGGTTGGAATAGACTGTGCTAGGAGCCATGGATTACTGTTTGTACACAAAAATCAACAGGGGAACTAGAAAGTGAGGTCTTAATGGCCCATTCCACCAAATGTTGTTTTATTTGCAAGCACTCTAAATGGAACTGAAGCAGTTGCTTAGTTTGTTGGTCTTTGTGAAAAAAAGGAGCATGGAGTGGGGGAGGTGGAGGCCTATCCTGATAGGCCTGATAGGATAGGATAGGATAGGATAGCATCTTGGAGGCAAGATGCTAAATCAAGACAGGATTTAAACTTCAGGGAAGTGATCCAACCAGAGGCATCTAAGGCCCTCTTGAGAAGGGCTGGGTGTTTCTCACTTGGCTTTTGCTTCCTTTACTGTCCCCATCATTAGTTCCACTGTGGCAGAGGCTGTGAGGTATACATTACCATGTCTCTAGAGCATGCTCAGCATGCAGCAGGTGCTCCAGGAATATTTGTTGAGTTCATTCAGGTTGGAATGAGACTCTGTTACAGGGTGAAATGATGAGAGAGTGGAGGAAATGGCATGTGGGTGGGAGGATGACTTACTGAGTGTTCTGTGTTTGTTTTTGCTGTTCTCAAAGCTTGGGAATTCTTTATGTTTTGCCCTTAGGAGCTTGGCTTTTTCGCCTTCCTTTTCCTGGAGAGACCTTGAGGATCTGTTGCCTATTATTACTGAGCCCACAATGGACAGTATTGGAAGCCAACCTTTTCCTGACTTGGTGAATGCCTGAACTTGCCACAGTGATTACATAGGGTGTCCTGTTCCTATGCCTGTGTCTGGTGCCACTGCTACAGAATCTGCCGCGAATCTATGCCCTCTGAACACACCCAATCTTGGTCCCCACGTTTCTCCAGTGAATAAGGGATGTGCAGGCTTCCACACTGACAGCATGTCCTATAACTGAGATTGGATGCACAGTGGGGTTCTGGAGCATTTATGACCTCGGGCCTTGCCACCTAGAAAGACCTGGGGCCAACAATGGTTTTGCATAACCTTGTCGTTTCCCCTCCCCCTGTTCTGGGGCTCCATGTCAGTGAAACCTATGGTTCTCTTTTCTTCAGAAAGCATGGAAAAATTATTTGCTAGCATAAGGTGAAGCTAGAAGGTCTATTGAATGGATATCCAGGTTCTTAATGGTGTTTGCCTTCTATTTTAGTATATGTGCTGCTGAAGCGAGCCCCTTTGCTTTCTATTTTAAAGGGGTTTAGGTCTTGTTCTCTAGGCTTTTGTATGAGATCATGGTTCCTCCAAGATATTTCTTACTCTGGATTTCCAACTTCTGCTATTGCCTGCCTTTGTTGCATTACTAAGCCCATGCTTTTGATTTCCTTGTTCTTGAGTTTTGATCTTGGTCTGGATCATTTCTGTCTACCTGACCTTTGGGCATCATTCTTGCCTTTGCTCTTGTACTCAACTCGAGCTAGTTCCTCGAGCCAAGGTACCTGCCTGGCCCTGGTCCTGTTCTTTTCCTTGCTGGACCCATTTACATTTTCTCTGCTGCCACCTCTGGCCTCTCAGAACTTACTGACCTCTAGCTCCAACTTCCAGTTACTTACAGAATTGCCAACTTCCTTCTGTTTTCACTTTCCAGCAACTGAGACAGGGGAATATCCAAATCTTCTTCCAACTGTTTGCGAGTAGCTATTTCTTTGATTATTATATTAAACACTGCCTGGTAGGAGCTAGTAGAAAACTACAAAAGGAAAACAAAATGAAATACTCAGAAAAAGAAATATCCAGAGGTGCTATGTGACATTTTAACATGTTAATAAAAAAGAAACAAATAGCCAGGCATGGTGGCTCATGCCTGTAATCCCAGCACTCGGGAGGCAGAGGCAGGAGGATTGCTGAGTTCGAGGCTTGCCTGGGCTACATAGTGAGCTCAGGGCCAGCCTGAGCTACAAAGCGAGAACCTGTCTCAAAAAAAAAATAGTACAGAAAGATGGTTAGCAGGAATTCTTTTAAAGACTATTACTCTCTTACCCTCTCCTTCCCACCAATTCCCTCAAGTATTATTTCAAACATCAGTATGTCAAGAAATATTTAGTGTACATAAAATCTCCTTTTTCCAGTTGTGATGACACACAGATATTCCGTGTTTTAGGAGCATAATAGGCTTTCTGCAATCCTTGCATGGTCAAGCTCCCAGGGACAGTTTGTTTATTCATTGAGAAGACTGAGTTTTGCAGGATGTAGTGTAGCTAGCACATCATTGCACTGCACAGTTCTGTAATGAGCTGCTTTTGTATTTTGTAAACCTGAATTTCTATCCCGGGTCTGTGCTCTTTATCATGATTGACCTTTAGGTGGGTGGTCACAAGAATTTTTTTCTTTGGATCCCTTTTGATAAAAGTTGAAGGCTGGCTGCCTTTCTAGAAAGGAGAGGCAGGAGTTGGTCAGGTTGCCTATTCCTAGCTCACCTACAGGTGGAGGTTGTTATCATTGTCATTCAATATGTGAGAATTGATTGTCATCAACTCACTGTCTTCTTGTAGTACACAAAGGACCAAAATATCCAAGTTGTGTGCAAAGTGGGACAGATCCAAGAATACAGCTGGTATTTCTAAGTTGGAGAAAACCCTGGTGCCTTAGGTCTGGCTTGACTGACTCGTGGCCTCTGAGCAGCTCTTGTCCCCATTGTTCAAATCAGTGTTGTAAGACAGTTTCAGGTTAAGGCCCTTGTTGCTAGTTTTGTTGCCTCTAGTTTCCTCATTGCTGGCTATCTTTTGGTTGGGATGAGTGACTTGTTTGCTGTGGCCAGTGATCTTACACTCTTTTGCATTCTGTGTTCTGTTCACCAGAAAATATAAATCATTGGAATCTACTTTACAGCCTGTGCAGTAGAACTATCCTCATCATGATAGGAGATTTACTGGGCACATGAGTGATATGATCCCTTATATTCAGAGACTCCTCTCAGGGGATCACTGGTTGCTGCGACCCAAGGAACTTGTATGTACAGTGAGGCTTGTGATACATGAGTGTATCATGGAAATAAAAATGAGTGTTTGATAATGAACTAAACAGTCAATGCACTGATTTGTTTAAAAGCAAAGTGTATCTTGAAAGCCCCATCAAATAGCCTTTAGTTCCCTCTTCTTACTTTGTACCCAAGAGCTTTCTGATATTGCTTCAAAAATTGCATTAGCAATTTACACAAATATTGAGCTGCCAGTCCCGTGTGGCACACATCCCATTCTTCTTCCCTGAGGTGGTGCTGCTGGGCCACAACTGCTGATTGCCAGTTTGCTTGGAGAAGCTCTATGACTATCTGCTATGGTGTGGATGCTGAATGTCCCTGATCGGCCCATGTATTGAGGGGTTGCTTGATCCCATGGTTGTCATGAAGGTGGTGAAACCTTTTAGAGGTAGGGCTTGGTGGGAGGTCTATAGGTCATGGGGGAGGTACCCTCTGAGACAATGATGAGACCCCATTTCTTTTTCCTGGCTCAAGATGTGACTGCTTACTCTGACACACAGACCTGCTGTGATGTGCCACTCTCGCCAGAACCCAAACCAACAGAGCTGTCTGGTCTTGGACTTGAATGTCCAGAGTGGTGAGCCAAAATAAACTTGCCTTTATTTTGTAAGTGGCCTTTGTCATGTATCTCCTTGTGATTATGCAAAGCTGGCTACTATACTACCTATCAGAATTCTAGAGTATGCGCCACAGGTGCTGCCTTAATATCCCAAGTGCCCAATTCTAGAGGGACAGAATAGCATGAAAGTCAGAGGGAAAGGACTCTCCATACTGTGTGCTATACTTTGTCAGGTGGACCCTACAGCAACACTACTATGTTCAGAGTTTTGACATGTACCTCATGACTGGCTTTCCAAGTGACTGTCCTTTACACCCTAGCCATAGTGTCTCAGTTTCAGTCTAGGGCATTTAGATAAAAAAACAATACATGGTGTCATCCCCTTTCATATTTTTTTTCTGAATTCCAAAAACCCGTATACTAACTGCAAACCAAAAGTTCTCAGTCTCACATAGGAAAACCAACTAACACTGGCATGCTTTTATGTGTTGGAGGTAGGAAAAGAGAAGTTGTCTGTCTGGAGTAGTAAGAAAATAGTGCCCCATGAGCCACAAGGCTTCAGTAATATGCATCCGCAGCCTCCAGTTCATATATTGAGTTCTAATTCTAATAGTTTAGACTGTGACCTTGCATGGAGATAGGGTCTTTACAGAAGTAATTAAATTAAAATGGGGTTATTAGAGCTGGGTGTGGTGGCACACTTCTGTAATTATAGCATTCTAGGAATCTGGGGAAGAAGGATCACAAATTTAAGCTCAGCTTGAGTAACTCAGTATCTTAATGATATCTTAGTTCAAAATAGTGAATAAAAAGGTTTGGAGATGTAGCTTAGGGTGAAGGTTCTGGATTTAAACCCCAGTAGCTCAAAAAAAGGAAAAGGTGTCATTAAAGTGGGCCTCATCCAATATGACTGGTATCCTTACACAAATTTTGGTAGAGATACACGAGAGAGAAGATGATATGAAGTGATAGGAGAAGGTATCATCTAGAAGCCAAGGAGAAAGGGTTGGGCCAGATCTTTCCTCACAGCCTCTAAGAGGAATCAAATTAGCTGGCACCTTTAGTTTAGATCTCTGCTTTTAGAACTGGGAGTCAGTAGTTTCTGTTGTTTAAGCCAATTGGTTCCTGATACTCTGTTACAATGGCTTTAGCAAAGAAATAGATTCAAATCCAAACTTCAGTGAAGAGCTTTCTCCTAGGATCTAGATTGGCTATTTCTGGTTTCCGCTTGGTCTTCATCTGGATGTTTTACAGTCACTTGAAATCATTGTGTCCTAGATGAAACTTTCTACCTTACTGTACAAACATGCCCTTCTTCCTCTCATCAGCTTCCCAGTCTAGAATCTACTATGTCCTATGTCATGGCAAGTGTTAGGCAGGGCCCAAAGCAACCAGACTTTGTTATTTGTTCATCTGTACTTCTTCTGTGGGGTTCCTCTTCTTCCTGTCCCTAGTCTTCCCACCCTTTCAATCTGTCATCCATATAGTCATGGAGCTGACCTTTAAAATATGATAGAGAGCCTGTCAGTCATGAAAGAACTCAGCTAATACTGTTGGGGACTCTGGGTGGATCCCCTATGCCATACTATTTTCTTCATGCACATTATATATTTAAGAAGATCTCTGAGACAGCTAGAAAAAAATGAGTGAATTATAAAATATTTTTGGAGAATGAAAGGACATTTCTAAATATAAAAACAGTATCTAATAGAGAAAAAATGGATCAATGAGACTACATAAAAATGAAAAATGATCATGTCATGGAAAATATCATGAAGAAATTTGGAATACAAAATACAAACTGAATAAAAACCTTACAGCATACATGTCAGAAAAAGGGCTAAGTTTTTTAGGATATAAAAAACCCTTAATAAATCAGAAGGAAAAAGAAATAAGTAACATAAGCAGAAGATGGTCCTTCACTGAAAGAGAAATGTGTGACACATGAATATGAAAAATGCCCAGCACCTTTCATAAGGAAGAGATGCAGGAGGGAATGGTGAGATATTGTTACTTTCACTCAGTTACAGGGCCCAACTATGACCCTTGGTGAATAAGGGAAAGTGAAGGAGATACTCTTGAGGCCTCTGGGGAAAAGAAATATGGCCCAATCTCTGTGTGTGTGTGTGTGTGTGTGTGTGTGTGTGAGTGTATAAGCAAACCTTTTGAGCTAAGGATGTAGATTCTTTAGATTGAGCATTCAATTGCTGAGAATTTATTCTTTAGATGTATTTGCATATATAATAATATATGTACAGATCATTACCATCCATATATGTCCATATATATATATCCACATACATATCGGAAATAAACATTTATTGATAGGATGTTAGTTATGTTTAAGATATAGTCAAATGGGCTGGAGATTTAGCTCACTGGCACTGTGCCTGCCTTGTAAGTGCAAGGTCCTGAATTCAATCTTTGGCACCAAAAAGAAAAAAAAAAGATATAATGGAATACCATGGATTGCACAAATATGTTACGAAGAGAAAAGAGAGCTATAGTGCAGGATGTACATCATGATCCCTTTATGGGTATGCATGTTTTAAAAAAATATGTACATTTATATATGCATTAAAGTTTCCAGGATGCTAAAGAGTAGTACATAGTAGGTATTACTGGGAGGTAAGGTGGTAGAGACCTGGAAAATTTATTTTATAGCCTTTTGAACATTTCAATACTTAAAAATCATGTGTACATGATAGATGCAAGATTCAAAATCCAGGCTGAATCAAACTACCTAAATAAACAAAAACATCCAATCTGGTTGTGCCACACACCTGCCTAAAATCCCTCCATGGTAAAGCCCTGCAAAGGCCTGGTGCTTGCAAAGGGAGCTCCCTTGCTTGGCCCACTTGTCGTGCAGGGCTCTCCGGAAGGTGCCAGATATGCCCTGCCATTTCAGGACCTTGCACAACTATGCAGAAGATACGCTGCCCATGAGTGCTTCCTGCTCTAGTATTTGGAGATGATCTCAATTTCTTTTTTTTTTTTTTTTTCAGACGGGGTCTCACTTTGTAATTCTGGCTGGCCATGAGCTCACTATGTAGCCTAGGCAATCCTGGAACTCTGCCTTTGCCTCCGGAGTGCTGGGATTACAAGTGTGAGCCACCATGCCTGGCACTGTGGTATGTGGTACTGATTGCTGGTGGGCATGAGTCACCATGCCCAGTATTGTTGTATGTGGTTACCAGGATTGAACCAGGGCCCTCGTGCTTGCTAGGCAGGTGTTGGAACCACTGAGCTAAATCTCTGGCCCCAGATGATCTCAAACTTACATTCTCATCGAAGTCCTTGGCTTCCTCCTTGTTAATGTTATCTTCCTTCATTAGGGTTTTCCAAAAGGTCTTTTTATACATATCCATGGCTTTCGATGTTGGTGGGGATGTTGAAAGGAAAGATATTTGGAGGGGGAAGCAAAAGAAAGAAAAACTTTATGACATTTACCTGTGCCCTTTAAGATGCATACATCATCAAGGATACTGAATACATTCATCAAATCAGCTACAATTCAAAGTGCGGGTGCTGATACAACAGAAACGAAAGGGTCAGTTCCAGGGGCTGACGGAGGATGCAGAGCGTGTGTTCCTAGAGGGTGGTGATTTCAGTCTGTCAAAGTGTGGTGCCCCTGAGTGGGGGAGACAGAATGAGCAGGTAGGTAGCTGGGGAAGAGCACTCCTAGGGGGAGACTAGGAGGTGCAAAGCCCTAGGGAGAATGCTGGGCCATTAAAACTGAAAAACTGCAAGGGGCCAAGAGGTCTGGCAGGAGCATGAGGACGAGCAGCAGGCAAAGTCAGAGAGCAGACGGGGACAGGGCCAGCTCGCAGGAAGAACTGCAGGCTGTGGGAAGGACTTGCACTAAGGGGAGATTTACTCTGGGTGGAGTTTTCTCTTAGCAATCCCAAGAAATATTTTTATCTCCCACTGGTTTTGTTAAAAATGGCCAATTTCTAGAATTGCCAGTGGTTCATAATTGCTAATCAAAGCATTAGAGAGGACTCTGTAAGCCCTTGATCCTCAGGGTTAGCCACAACCGGGTGACTTTCTGGCTCAAGAAAGAGCTGGGAGGCCCCACTGTGACAGGGTGAAAATTGAACTATGGAATTGTTAATTACAATTTAGGCCTTTCAGCCATCTGTCTGTTGAGAGGTGGCTTCTGAGGCAAGAATTTGGAGAAAGTGACTCTCACAGGATGTTTTAGCCCTCAGGGAAGTGACCGGTTGTCTCCACTTTAGGATGACATCAGCCCCTTCAATATAGGAAATAGGAGAACCTTGAAAATCCTCCAGGCTGGCGCAGGGCTGACTTACTCAGTTTGATTTTGCATCTTCGTTACATCTTTGGGTGAGAGGGGACATATCTGTGACCCTGCCAGGCAGATTAAATGGTGAAACTCTTCCTGATCATACTTTCAGCACTAAATCCCTGACTCTGGGCTCCTGATAGGATGGGGAACTCCACTGAGCGGACCTGCCCTTCTGGATACCAAGCTCAGGTTCTTCTGTCTGCAAACCTGCATCACAGGCCAGTTTACTCTCGACACACAGCAATCATGTGTGAGGCTTTTTCCCATCACCTCCTACAAAGCCACGCTCAGGGTGGCACAGACAGGGGACACTTGTAAAATGATTGATTCCAGGCCAGAGATTTAGCTCAGTGGTTCTGGTGCCTGCCTTGCAAGTGCAAGGTCCTGAGTTCGATCCTGGTAACCACATACAGTGCTGGGCGTGCTTACTCATGCCCACCAGCAGTCAATACCACATATCACAGTGCTGGGCATGGTGGCTCATGCCTGTAATCCCAGCACTCGGGAGGCAGAGACAGGAGGATTGCTGAGTTCGAGGCTTGCCTGGGCTACATAGTGAGCTCAGGGCCAGCCAGAACTGCAAAGCAAGACCCTGTCTCAAAAAAAAAAAAAAAAAAAAGATTGATTCCAAAAGGAGCATGTTTCCTGGCTGGTTGCTGTGGGGATGACCATAAGAAATTTTTGGAAAAGCCATTTAGGAAATCTCAGGAAGGATCCATGGGAATCTGAGGGAGTACTCATAAAGCTCCTCTTGGTAATGACAGGGAGGAGAATGGATGAACCATGGGATGCAGGGCCTGAGTGCAGACATGAAGCTCAGGTGCCAGGGGCGGCGAGGTGGGCTGCTGGGTGAGTGAGCCTCGGACTCTGCCAGTTCAGCACACCCCATTTGTGATTGGCACATAATCCAGGTGGAGAAGTGGGTGTTTATTGAAGGAAGAAAGTGAACCCAGCATCTCTGAGTACAAACTACGGTGCACAAAAGTATTCAATTGGTGTGATAGTTAAGCTGATTAACACCAATGCATGTTGTGGACATAGCAAGTCAGATGGGAAATAAACAGCACCACTTTATGGGGCTGAGTGAGAAGGGGCAGCTTTGTTCCTACTGAACTTTTCTTTCAGGAACTGCTGACTCCACCACTATGCTGGTGAGAGCATCTGCTCCTGAAACGGGCCCACAGAGGAGGAGGAGGCCAAGGAGGCCGCTCACAAGACCTGGGCCGTTACTGACGTGCCGCCCGCTCTCCCAGGGCCATCTCTGACAAGTCCCAACCTCTCCTCTGTGTAGTGGGCATGAGACTCATCTCTCTGGAGGACTGGGGGGAGGACTGGTGTTACTGTAGGTCTGTCTTGGCATACACAGTTCCCTAAGTGGACTGTGTTCTTTCCCTGTTCGGGTAAGAACAAATCTTAACTCCTCCTTGTGCAAGTGTCTTGTAAGGTTTTTCTTGACAGAACTTATTTCTGAGATTTAGGATAGATGTTTGAGCTGTGTATAGTTGCTCTGAAAGTTGACACAATAACCCTATGTTATAGTGACAAAGATTCTTTGCTAACATCAGTCGTGCTCTTGAGCATTCTCCTACTTTACTCTGTGTCCTTCATTCCCAGGGTATGGTCCCTGGGAGGCCACTTTACCCCAGTTTCCTGCCTGATGTTTCCTCACAGCCATGTTCCACCCAGTGATCCTGAACCCTGTTTTCTGGCTATGAACCCCACTTGCCTAGGCAGCAGGAGCTGTTGAGCCCTATCTCTCTTCCACACCACAACACCCTTGGAAATGCAGTAAGGTGGAGAAAGTTTTATTTAGCAGTATCTTTCTGGGGAGGGAGGGGGCTTGATGGGATCACAGCCTAGAGTTCAGAAGATGGGACAGAGGATGGGTGGCATGCACTTGAGACCGAATTTTCCCCAACCTTATGTCTAATATAACAGACATTGCCCTTAAATTGTTTTCTGATAGGGATCAGCCTGGTCAGTCACAGGGCTTTTGTTCTGTGAATAGCTGCTGTGCAAGATGGAATCTTGCCACACTGTAAGGATTTTCTCCTGTTCTTCCCCCATAAGGATCCTTCTAGTCCCTTTCAATTTTTTTTTTTTTTGAGACAGGGTCTTGCTTTGTAGTTCAGGCTGGCCCAAAGCTCACTATGTAGCCCAGGCAAACCTCACACTCAGCAATCCTCCTGTCTCTGCCTCCTGAGTGCTGGGATTACAGGTGTGAGCCACCATGCCCAGCACTGTGGTATGTGGTACTGATTGCTGGTGGGCCTGAGTCACCACGTCCAGCATTGTATGTGGTTACCAGGGATCAAACTCAGGACCTTGCACTTGCAAGGCAGGCACCGGAACCAGTGAGCTAAATCTCCAGCCCCTCAATAAAAACTTAATAAATCTGTAAGGTTACAGTTAGAGGAGCTCCAAATCATTTGTTACCAAAAGAGCCACCAAGTGCGTCTGTTGGGATGGGATGGGAACATACATGCTACTCAAGCCCTGCTTCCCAGACCTCAGGGGGCCCAGCAATAGCCTGGACCCTCTGTAAAGGTAGGAACCCCTAGTCTAGCAATTTGGAGTAGTAAGGTGGACTTTTGGTTCTGTCCTAGATCATTCCATCTTCCTCTGGAGATTATTTCTTGCTACATCCTTTCTTTAGGAGTTTCTGGGGGCATGAGCCTAGGGTGTCTCCAGGTTCAACTCTGAAAGTTGGTATAAGCTGAACCAGAAGACAGGCAACCATTCGAGGGACCTTTCCCAGTCCAGGGTACTTTGCTGAAAACAGGGTATTATGCTGAATAGATTATGTTGTATTCTCACCATCTTCTTCATCTTCACCACTCTCTATTTCAGAGTCATCTGAAAAAGAATAGGAAAAATTATTACATTTGGATGTGAGGAGGTTGAATCTTTTAATTCTCAAGGGAATTAATTTAAAAATCACCTCCTCGAGGGCTGGAGATTTGGCTCAGTGGTTCCAGCGCCTGCCTCGCAAGCACAGTGGTCCTGAGTTCAGTCCCCAGTAACCACGTACAATGCTGGACGCGGTGACTCACACCCACCAGCAATCTATGCCACATACCACAGTGCTGGGCGTGTTGGCTCATGCCTGTAATCCGAGCACTCTGGAGGCAGAGACAGGAGGATTGCTGAGTTTGAGTCTTGCCTGGGCTACATAGTGAGCTCAGGGCTAGCCTGAACTGCAAAGTGAGACCCTGTCTCAAAAACAAAAACAAAAAAAATCACCTCCTCGATGGCTGGAGTGACTCAGGGTGGAAACCATGGATTGTGGGATAGGAGGCTTCCTTGATATTCAGGCAGCACAGTCCCTTGGTTAGGGATGACTTCCCTTTGACCACTATGGTTTAAGTTCTGAGTGGGTGAGATAGTTTTGTTCACCTTTATAAACTTCCCAGTATACACTAGATGGACAGCAAATGTCACTGAATGAACAGAGTATGGAAACTCACTATCTTCATTCCTCACTGTGGTCATAAATATAATTTCCTTGCTTCGCAAAATGCCAGAGCACTTTGACTTTTAGGTTCAATGTCTTACCTGAACCTTAAACCTTGACACTAAATTCCACAGGTAATACCTTGGTCACTGATTTTGGTTAAGGCAGGGGTGGTCTAACATGGTCAAAGGGGGCTCTCCTTTGCTGCAGACATGAATTCTGTGCTTGCTACCTCTGTGAGGATGGGTTAGTAACTTCTATGGGTCACTTAAAATCATTATAAAGTATACCTTCCAAATCAAATGTCATAGTAGATGGTATCATGATTCCTTGCTCTATTTTTAGTTTCAATTTTGAGTATTTTCTTGTTAAAAGAAAAGGGTGGACATTATGAGTCTCATCTCACACTTTTTGAGTCTTCATGTTGGGCCTATGGGGTCTGTTTCACTCGTCACCCATAGCTGGCGAAGGGAAGGAAGGCCTAAGGTTGAGAGGTGCTGCCGCCATGCGCTGGGTGTCTCCTCTGCCCCCCTGCTTCCCTTGGCTTTGGGAACTGGCTCTAGGGTGGCAATAAATTAGTAGTCAGAAAAGGTAACCTCTCTCTGATTTTCCCTCTTGCTATCACAGGACTAGTTTGGTTCTCTAGGATGGCTAAGTTCCACTGTAGAGATTCTTCTACTATAGGAACCATACAGTTAGGTTTCTTCAAGGTCTTAGATACTGGGAGGTACCCTGGTCACTGTAACAAGTCGGTGTTTCTAGTGTCCTATTGCCAAGGGCTCCCCAAGAGGGGAAAATGAGGGTTGTCCACTACAGATCTGTTAAGTTTTGCTGTGTTTACATTGGGAGGCCATTGTAGTTTCTAAAACACTTTTGTAAGTTTTTAGTTACCTTTGTTTTATGTCTTCAGGAATTTTGTGATCCCCATTCCTTTAATCTCCTTCAGCTCTATCTCTTTTTCTCCTGGTCCTAAACATAATGTGTGCATGTGGACACACACAAAAAGACACACACACACACACAACATTTTGTTCTTCAGAGGCAAACAAGAAAAGGGCCGAGATGATCAAGGGAAAGTCAGGTGCTGCATCTGCTATCTACCTTTGGGTCTGGCCCAAAGTGCTAGGATGAGAAGCCCCAGACAGGCACGCTGCCCATCACTTCTGCGGCTCTTCGGTGTGTGGCCAAACAACACCTCCAAGGCAAGAGACACCTGAGTTCAAGAAAACACATTCACTACGGCATACTGATGACCTGTTAGTAATAATGACCTTTTCTTAGAATGTTTCCTTAGGGTTATACTTTTCAATGCCTTCATGTTTGGAGTTGGGTTCTCTGTTGTTACCCAGACTTACTTGTCCAATTAATGGAGCCTATTCTAGTCCCTCAGGGTAGATTGGAAGAGGCAGTTCTCAGTTTTGTGTGGCAGACCATCCAACACTTGGGGAGCTATCATATCTCCTCCATGTAACATCCTGCTTTGCTGCAATTGTTCTTTGAATGATGTCGTCTCCGAGCTTTCCTCTGAGCCCTCACCAGTCTGCTTTTAACTTTGTAGAGTGTCATATCCCTTAAACTGAACAGGCCATCCGGATCTCCTCCATACAGGGTAGAGTGGAACTACCTCCCTCATACCAGCCTTTAGTTATATTTGGTTATGTTCCTTTTTCTGTCATACTATTGACTGAACTTGTGATTAACAACAAAACAGATTTTTAAACCATGTTTATCTATGTCCTGTTGTTTTGTCTGGGTCAATAGAGTGAATTTAGATTAACAACACATTTTATCTAGCTAACTCTGGCCCCATGTTTCTGTCTGTCAAAATCTTTCAGAATTTGATTAGCATACAGCAGCTTGAGGTCATCTGCAAATATAGATATTCCTTCTACACCTGCACAGAAATCTGTCTTATGATGGTTACACTGGGCAAAGCCCTGTGGTTGTCCCCTGAAAACCAGGTGTCACTCAGTCATTCCCGATCACCTTACATTAACATGCACCTTGGAAAGCCTTTGGAGTTTGGCTTGTGGGATTACCATAGTTGTGTGATCTAAAAACCATGTCAAAAAGTGATCTAAATGACAACACTATGTGATCTGTTCTTACTCATCCTATGCTGGTTTCTAATGGTTGTACTCTTAACATTTGCTTCAGGTTAGTCACAGACTCTTCAATATCTTCTAACTCCTCAAAACCCAGAAATATAATAAGGTATTCTCACCTTCTTTCTATTCTTGGGCATATTTCATCTAGGTTGAGAGACAGAAGTTATCATTCCCTTCTGATTTGTTTTACCACTCTTTGGTTTCTGCTATTACTTACCTAATTTTGTTGTACTTGTTCCAATATAAAGATCTTTTTTTCACAACAAAGTCAAATAGCAGTTGAAGAGCTTGACTTTCCCTGAATCACATGTTAATGTTATATTAATAGTAGTCCTATCTGCCTTTTTTCATTTCACTTGTATTTTTAAAAGTCCACACATAGTCTTTTGTTGCTGCCTGTTTATCATTATTACTGCCATCAACATTATGTTAAGATTCAGCTTTCCTGACACTGTTAAAGCTCAGAGCCAAATTGTTACACTTGGCATTGGCAACATTCTCAGTTAACTTCTGCAAGTAATCATCTTTTTTTTTTTTCAGATTCACAAGAGGTAATTTATTTCCACCATCCCTGAAAATGTAGGGGGTTCAGTGTGGGCACTACATCGACAGAGGTCCACAGACCTCTAGTCATCAGGTGATGGCAACTTTGGAAGCCTCTCTCTGCGCAGTCCTGGCACAATGGCATACAGCATGGATAAAAAGGTCCACCGCCTCGGGTGGACTCCTTCCAGCCCATCTTGTTGGTTGTCTTGTAGCCGTGCTGGGTTCGGCAGTTCTGGACCAGTATGCATGGGGGAGGACTTGTAGGGGCGCCCTGGGCCCGGCCCCTGCCCTGGTGCTTCTCCCTGGAGTTGATTATGAGGCTGGTCCTGAAGGACTCTGGACTTTGCTGCCTCTGTCTGCTTCCGACCTTTCTGAGTGCGAGCTCTCAGGGAGACGGTTTCTTCCATGGCCCTCCGTGGGCATCTCCGGACCCTGGGTGATCTCTTCGTGATCTTCCCCTTAAATTTAGCAGCCAAAACTACTCTTCTCTCCTCTCTCAGCGGGGTTCTTGGCCCCCTGGCCCGCCCTTGTGGATGCTTAGTCATGTTCACTACTAGGTGAGATTCACCCACCGGACTCTCTGCATGTAATCTTTCAAGATCTAAGTCCACTAAAGGAAAATCTGTGCACACACTAGTTTGTACTTTAGGCAGTTTTCTAATCATCTTCTTTTTCTTGCCAGGTAGCTTGAAGGATTGCCTCTTTACCCTTGTTTATCTTCGTCCATGTTTCTATATGGATAGTGTCTCTGTGCATACACATACTTCCGTAGCTCTCTACCTACTAATACTGCTTCTTTGGAGTAGGGTGTATATTTTGTATCACAATAGTTTTGATCTTGAATCAGATGGAGGCTTTAATAACAATTTTAAAAGTATTTAGCACATATTTATAGATCCTCACTCTATGCCAGGCATAATAAGTCTTGAGGATTTCTGTAGCATAGCTGTAGTGCTTGGAGTCACAATTTCTCGTCCTCTTTGTTTATGTTCCTGCTTTGTTCCTGGATAGATAGACTCGAGGGGCCATAAATAGTCTTTGTCATTCTCCTGAAACCCTCTTGGAGGGATTGTGAGGTGTTTCCTGTCCTTTAGCATTCCATCCAGGTCAGACCTGCCATCCTCAGGAGTAATAAATTTCCAGGATTTATCTGGGTATCTTGCTAAACTCTTGTTTATTGAGAGGGGATGTGCCATGTAAAGTCCTATTTTGTACCCACTGCAGTGGAACAGTGCTATAATGAAAAATGTCTTGAAAACAGGAGCATAGCACCCCCAAATTCACCCTAAACTAGTGACTCAGTTCCTTATCATTTGTGATCCTTAGAATCCTCAGAGGATCTTGTTAAGAATGTTGATTTCAGGCCCTCTCAAGCAGGGATTCTGATAAGGACCAGGAATTATTGTCTTCTAGGCACCAGCATCCTGGAGCAGCAGCCCTGTCTCTGCTCTCACTTCTCGCTTCTTCTGGTCCTTGGGTCTGCACTGTCAGGCCTTTGGATTGTTTCTATGGTGACCTGTGTTTCCCTAACAAGTGGATGGGTGGCTTCTGCCCTGGGCTGAAACAGCTTCTCTTTTTGTATCTGCTTAGCTTAGGACCCTTACTCATCTGTGTGCTGATGCAGGTCCACTTCCTGCTCTGCACAGTATGTTTTCTCTGCTCTTCTCTCTCTCTCTCGCTCTCCCTGTCTCTCTCCTTGACTTTGTTTTGGGCTCCTTTGTTTTCCTGTAGTTCATGCTGTCTACTTTCCTCCTATGCCCTTCTTTTGTCACCTTATGGAACCTTCTTATGCTCTTTCCTCTCTTCCTGGAGCCTACGGCCAGCCTCTGATACTACCTGCACTATCATGGTTGCGTCTTCTCTTCAGTGCTCTGTGGCTCATTTGGGACTTTTATCAGTGTCCTCCTCTTGTAGAGTTGAGAATTAGAACAGGGAAGCTGGGCAAGAATCAGACTGGCTTGCCTGTTCTCTTCTCACCCCAGAACAAGGCGAGTCTTCTAGCATAAATGGGCATATTTGGTACTTTTATTATCATATGTATTCTTGTGTTGGCTTCTCACAGGGAAGGGGAGGATTAGGGAAATGTAGACAGTTTTAGAGGAATGTTGTGACTCTATTAGTGTGGGTCACAGGATCTTACTTCCCCAACCCAGGAGGCTGATCCTGGCCAAGAGTAGCTCCTTCACATAGCTTTTAGTTGGTATGCCTCTCAAGCCCATACATTTGTTCCTGGCATTCGGCAGTGATTCAGGATCAAGAGCTACTATATCTCCCTTGTCACTCACATTGTACTTGCTCCATTGCATTGACCAGACACAATCATGTACCTATGACCATCAAAGCTCTCCAGAAAGATAGATTATCATCCATAAGCAGAGAGGGGAAAGAAAAATCTTCATGGCCTATAGGAAATGCCTTGCTTTTCTTTGTGTTTCATTCTCTGCTATCAGGGACAATGGAAAGGCTTTCTTTTGCCTTCTTTAACCTTCCTTTTTTTTTTTTTTTTTGCAGTTCAGGCTGGCCCAGGCAAGCCTCAAACTCAGCAATCCTCCTGTCTCTGCCTCCTGGGTACTGGGATTACAGGAGTGAGCCACCACACCTGGCACTGCGGTATGTGGTATTGATTGCTGGTGGGTGTGAGTCACTACACCCAGCATTGTATGTAGTTACCAGGGATCAAACTCAGGACCTCGCACTTGTGAGGTAGGCGCCAGAACCACTGAGCTAAATGTCCAGCCCTCTTTAACCTTCTTTTATGAAGGTTTGCTGGAGTGAACAGATAATAGAGTGGCTAGGAGAGAAGATATCAGGATTTGTGATGCACGGAGGCAATCAGTGTTGTCATGAAGCAGCCCAACACAATTCAGAGTGTCTGTACCCTTTTTCAGAGGGAAAGGGCACAATGGGAGGGTGTAGACAATTTTTAGGGGAATACTGAAACAATTTTAGGATAATTCAGTGAGCTTGGGGAGAATGGGGCATGTGATAGTCTGGGAAAAAATCTTTTGGGTATTTAGAACAGAAAAAAGAATTATAAATGATTCTCAGGTAAAAGTCTATCCAGATGTGTTGACAGACTTCAGTCTCTTCCTTCAGGAAGAGTTTAGTTAAATGAAAGCTCAAAGAGGTCCTGAATTCAAAGTAGACAAGGAATTATCAGCCTTTAGCCTTTCTCAGCCCTTGCTGCTATGCTCTGTGATTGAAAACAGCACACTAGGGCACCAGAGTTTAGTGACCATCTCTGAATTCCTTCATGACCATCTCTTCAGAGAGCTGCAAGAACCTGGGTGTGTCATTGGGCCTGATTTGGAGGCTCCAACACAGGCTACACCTTTAGCTCAGGCTGTCAGTGTCACAGAGTTTGAGCAATAGATATTTACTGTGGAAGGCAAGACTTTTGCTAAACATCAATATGTGTTGGCTTTATGGAACTCATTATTTGGAAAGGCACATAGCATCAAAACATGCCAATATTGACCAAATGTACCTGGTCCTTAAAACATGAATTACATACAGACATGATATGCTATAAGTAGCATAAAATTCAAGAGATTATGGATGAACAGGGTATATAAAACAATAGCATTAGCTCCTCTCTGGGGCTGGGTCCACAAGGTATGCACAGTAGGCATCTTTGCTTCTCATATGAGCTTCTGTAAGTCCCATTTCTCCTCTACCACATCCTTTCACACTTAGCATTGGCACCTTATAGCCAATTACTCGATAAATTACTTTCAGAGTCTTGCTTATGAATATTTAGGCAAATGCTCGGATTTTCTCAGCTGTCACTGACTTTGAAATGGGTCTAGTCCCATTTCCATTTGAGGGCTCAGATGCTGGCAAAAGTCTCAAATGAACCTTATCCTGTACTCGCACATGTGGGCTCATGTGGGCCTCCTGTCCATTGTTCTCCCTTATGGGGTTTCTGGCTCTTAATTTTGTTTAACTACATTTGAGCTACAATTTAGCATGCATGGATGGGGGCAGGGAGGTGAGGTGCTGGCAGAATCTAAGTTATGGCTGCCATGACTACAGATGCAAAAGCAATCTGTGAATCACTGATGGCTTGATCCCATCAAGGCTGGGGTTCAATGATTAATAATTGAGAAAAATGAGGTTCAGTCTTCCATCTCTTGAACCCTAGAATAAAAGGTCTTTTGGCGAGGCCGGAGGGTTAGCTCAGTGGTTCTGGTGCCTGCTTCGCAAGCGCAAGGACGCGAGTTCGATCCCCGGTAACCACATATAATGCTGGGCGTGGAGACACGCCCACCAACAATCAACACCACATACCACAATGCCGGACGTGGTGGCTCACGCCTGTAATCCCAGCACTCGGGAGGCAGAGACAGGAGGATTGCTGAGTTCGAGGCTTGCCTGGACTACATAGTGAGCTCAGGGCCAGCCTGAACTACAAAGTGAGACCCTGTCTCAAAAAAAAAAAAAAATTAGAGACAACTCAACAGGAAAATAATTATCAATAAATTGTAGATTTTAGAAATTTGAGTTTGCTTTGTAAGCCTCTTATGTGGTCACATGAGCTTTCTTCTGTGAAAAGGACAGACTGCAGCTGTCTAGCAGAGGTGACTGCAGAGGTACAGAGGATTGAATTTAAATTTTTTTTTTTTTTTTTTTTTTTTACATAGTGAGCTCAGGGCCAGCCTGAGCTCACTATGTATCCCAGTTAAGCCTCAAACTCAGCAATCCTTCTGCCTCTGCCTCCTGAGTGCTGGGATGACAGACATGAGCCACCATGCCTGGGACTGTGGTATGTGGTAGGGATTGCTGGTGGGTGTGAGTCACCATGCCTAGCATTGTTGTATGCGGTTACCAGGGATCAAACCAGGGACCTTGTACTTGTTAGGCCGGTGCTGGAACCACTGAGCTAAATCTCTAGCCCAGGATATAAATATTTTAAGAATTATTATTATTTTATTTATTTATTTATTTATTTATTTATTTATTTATTTATTTATTTATTTATTTTGAGACAGGGTCTCGCTTTGTAGTTCAGGCTGGCTCTGAGCTCACTATGTAGCCCAGGCAAGCCTCAAACTCAGCAATCCTCCCATCTCTGCCTCTTGAGTGCTAGGCATGAGCCATCATGCCCGGCACTGTGGTATGTGGTATTGATTGCTGGTGGGCGTGAGTCACCACGCCCAACATCGTATGTGGTTACCCAGGATCAAACTCAGGACCTTGCGCTTGCAAGGCAGGCGCTGAAACCACTGAGCTAAATCTCCAGCCCTTAAGAATTATTTTTAATTGTAAAGAATCTGTTTGTGTCATTTGATTAAATGATTAATTTCTTTGAATGATATGACATGAAGAATTTTATGCACGCTTGGGCTAAACCGTACCATCAATTCAGTAATACAGCAGGACATGGGAAGCAGTCTAGAAAGGAGAAGTCAGACATTTTACTTTGATACATACATGTTCAACCCTTACACCCACCCATAGTTTATTCATAAAATATTACTGAGGGATATTGATTATTAAAATAATATTGGCAGGCTGGAGATATAGCTCAGTGGTTCCAATGCCTGCCTCGCAAGCGCAAGGTCCTGAGTTCGATCCCCAGTAACCACATACAACAATGCTGGGCATGGTGACTCACACCCACCAGCAAGCAATACCATATAT
>PVIC010025962.1:0-24861 GCA_004025085.1 Thryonomys swinderianus
CCTTCCTTCCTTCCTTCCTTCCTTCCTTCCTTCCTTCCTTCCTTCCTTCCTTCCTTCCTTCCTTCCTTCCTTCCTTCCTTCCTTCCTCAGTGCAGGAGAATTGAACCCAAGGCCTTCTACATGCTGAGCAAGTGCTCCACCAGGGACCTACCTGCCAACCTATAAACAGCCTTTAGTTATTTAGGGAGGGTGGGTTTGGGCAACTTCAAGGCTTTTGTTTGGCTGAGTGAAATATGAAAGTTTCAGGCCAGAGCTAAATTATTTGAGACAGAAGAGTCTGGGGCAAACACAAGAAGGAAGATGTATTCATCTCCCATCCCTAGAAACAAATGATCACAAAATCAGGGTCCGGGAGGTCATGGGGCATGGATGTTGCTGGGCTAGCATCAGGGTGTCAGTAGGCCATGCTCCTTTCAGGAGGTCCTAGAGGAGCATTGATTTCTTCATGCTTTTGAGCTTCTGAAGGCCGCCCGCAGTCTTGGTATACAGTTCCTTTCCTCCCGCGTCAAAGCTGGCTCAACCCCTTGTCATATCGTCACATTCTGACTTCCTCATCCACCTTTCCTTTACACTGGTAATGACTCCTTTGATAATGAAGACTCATCTCCTGATTTCAATGCCAGCTGATTAGCAGCTGTAAGCACAGATCTGGTTTATTAGGAGGCCCCTCTTGGGACTTCATGAGCCCTGAGCTGACAGTTAGGAGACCAGGGACTTCATAAATTCAGGCAAGTCAGTTTCCACACTGAAAAACCAAGAAAGTTGGGCTAATTGGGCTTCCTTCAGTGGGTGATGCCGATTTAATCCTATAGAACATTCTCCCACTAGCAGTTCTCAGCTAACAATGTATTTCTGGAAAGACTACTTCGCTGTTCCGCTCTCCTATCTCTGTTTCATGGCAGGTCACAGTCCTGCCAAGCTCAACCAAATAGGAGCCACCTCCTGTAGGGAAAATTCCCTAGGAGTTGCCATAACCTACACAAGAACACTTTCTCAGGGTCCTCATTAGAAACACATGTATTTCTTCTTTTTTTTTTTCTGGTGGTACCGGGGATCGAACTCAGACCTTTGTGCTTCCAAGGTAGGTGCAATACCACTTGAGCTAAATCCCCAGTCCTGAAAAGAAAGATGTATTTCTTAATTGATCACTACAACAGTAACTTCACTTCTGAAGACTGTGCCACACGTTAGTGGATACGTTCATGTAAAATGTCTCAATGGATATGTTTTCTTTTCTCAGAAGCCAGGGCTCAGAACACTGACTACCTCTCCCCAAGGTCACCTAGCGGTGTGGCTGAACCGGGGCTGAGCTTCAGCATGGCTGCTTCACAGTCAGGCCCTCACCACCTGCGAATTGCTTTCTGTCTGTCCCCTTCCTTATGGCTCCTGAGGCAGCTGGGGGACTGCTCCGGTTGCCCTGCACTGCCCGTGATGTGATCCCCTTTCCTTTGAGGGGGTTTCCTGAGGGTGAATGGGAGGCCCGAACGCACAAACAGCGGCATTGTTCTGCTGCACCTGGAAGTTGAGCTCATGTCCTTAGACAGAACAGAGGGGGAGGGGAGGGGGGAGGGTCTGAGTGGTTCCCTCACAGAGGTGCTTGCTGTATCTTTGCCACTCTGTCCTGGAAACTGGCCCTTTCCGTGAACCTTGGGGCGACAGTCAAGAGACCTGGGACCCTGTGAGGCCAGAAGAGTCTCTCAGTGTCCCTGTCTGAAAAACAAGAGGGTTGAGTTCATTGAGGTCCCCTCAGTGGAGTCTGCTGAATTTAACCCTTTAGAACACACTCAAGAAAAGGGTTGTGCCCACTTTCCTATCTTGTCAGCAATCCAGTCCTATCCGGTCCAGTCTGACTTGTCTGATTTCACAACTCCTGAGTGTAGGATACACCAGGGAAATGAAGAGATGGGCCCAATTTGGTCAGTATCTTCCAGGACCCCTATTTTCTGTGGGGACTGGCCTTGGGCTTCTCAGAGGGCCCGCCCAAGTGCTATGGGTACACAAGAGAGTCTCAGTGGAAGAGGAGACTTCTCGATAAGGTGGCCTCAAGCTAGGTCTTGAGGAAGGGCTAGGTCTGGGAGGGAGGACATCCCTCCCACCAGCCAACAGCTGTGGGAAGCCAAGTGGTGGTGTCTTGGTATGAACATAACAGCATATAATGCCTTAAAGCCCATGCCGAAGAGATTGGCATTTATGCTGCTGGCTTTGGGGAGGGGTGTTGTGGATTTCAGCAAAGAGTCCTGATAATAGCATAAAAAGCGGTTTGGTGCATAGGAAGAACCCGAGTTTGGGGACCAGCAACCAGATATTGCCCTGTATGTGGGATGGCCTGGGCAACTCGCTTGAACTTTCTGGGTCTCAGTTTCCTCACTGTAAGAATGAATTCCGTAAAGCTCTGCAGTCTGTGGGAGTGTTGGAGGTATTGTATTATTTGAAGTCCGTGGTGCATAGGAGGTACCCAGTGAAGGGTACACTGTCATTATCCACACTGTCATTGTCCTGCAGTGGTGAGCTCCTCCACTGATGACAGTTCTCCAGAGTAGGGACTTTTGCCTTTTGTGTCCTAACTCTTTCTGTTCCTGGAACAGAAAAGGTGCTAGGTGACATTGTTTGGATGATGGGTGGATGAGGACAGCTGATATGGAGAGAGGAATGGAGAAAAGCAGCTGGCGACGGTGTGGCCGCTTTCAGAGGGATCCACGCGGTGGAGCCGGCCCCGGAGAGTGATGACTGACTCTGGGGAAATAGAATCTTTAGCATTTGGCAGCTGTGTCAATGCAGCGGGTGAGGCAGAGCGAGCTTCAGAGAGCAAAGAGGCTCTTGTCCCATACAAACAGAGAGAGAGAGAGAGAGAGAGAGAGAGAGAGAGAGAGAGAGAGAGAGAGAGAGCACATTTATTTTGAAATTGGACTTTCAGTTACCTACTGCACATTGAGATGAGCATACAGACCGGCCTGTAAGAGAGATCGGGCTACTTTGGTGTGAATCTAGGGGTTTGTTCCCGGGGTTGATGTGCACACACAGAGTTTTTCTCTCAGTTTTTGAATGGGCTGCCTCTGCAGGTATCTAGATTCCTGTTAATAGAGATGGTCGGAGCAGAAGGTGGCAGCCAGTGGTAGAGTGGTCCAGTTGGTGGCTGGGAGGTATATTTGTTGGCTTTTGGCAGGTAAGGACATAAAACCTCAGTGGTGAACAGCAGTCAGGATTTCCAGTTCTAGGGCTGGAGGATTAGCATTGGCTTAGGCAGCTCTGCTGATCATTCCGAGGTCAGCGGTTGGTCGGTCTGGACCAGCAGGTCTGCTCTGTGCACACCCCCACCCCCTGCAGGCTGTCCTGGTAGTGTTCTCTTGTCTCCTGGGTCAAGTGTGGGAGGAGGGAAGATGGCAGAGGTGGAAAAGGGTCACATGAAACGCAAGCCCTCTGGAGGCCTTGACTCAGAGCCGGTGCGCAGTCACCTCTGCTGCACTGTGTTGGTCAGAGAAGGCTGTAAGATCAGGGGGTTTAGACGCCGACGTGTGAGAGGGGAAAACAGCAAAGGCACTAGGTGCAGAGAGGGGGGAAGAATCAGGATCATTAACACCAATGAGGTAAGAATGGTATTTAGATGAGCATTTTGCAGTTTGAGCTTTGTGCAAACCTAAGTTTGGTGCTCTTTCTTAGCGATTCTTGGAAGGCTTTGGAGAGACTTTGAGTGGGTTGAATTTTCCCTCTAGATTCTTGACGCCTTTTTAAACTTAGAATGAATAATAGAAGCCTCTTAGCTCTCTGAACGTTACTGAATGATCACTACATACTTGACATTTATTGTATCTCCCCCTTTAGTTTTCTAAGAATGCTTAACATGTTATTAGTGAAAAGACACTGAGCTGTAGACAGGTTAAGTAACCAGCACAGAGTCACATGGCTGATTGGGCCTGTTTGGCTTCCAGGTCCTCCTCCTGGGCTTTAGTCTCTCATATTTCCAACCCTGGGACTGATGGTTCATTTAACAGGTGGGAAAGACCTGGAGGACAGGAAGGAGCACAGAGAGAAAGTCAGTGAGTAGAACATGGGTTGGGAAAAGGGCCTGAGGCCCAAGGGATGGGCCTGCTCGGAGGGCCTCAGAGGCTGAGGTCCCAAGGCAGAGCCTCTGAGAGCTGAGGCTGCCTGGGGGAAATCTGGGCCTAGCGGGCCAAAATGTGGAATAAGGAAAACTGTTTTATTTCTTCGTCTAACGGTAGTTCCTGAATGTCCACTGGGTTCCAGATACCATGCTGGCCCTGGAGATGCAGTGGGAATAAGAAGGATCAGGGTTGTACCTATTTGAAATTAATTTCCCAGTGCAGGAGAAGACACAAAACCCACGAGAAAACCCAGAATGCAGCTGCAGAGAGCAGTAAGAGCCAGAGGCCATGCCTCTCAGTGGAGATTTTCCATCGGGTTCAGGTTAGACTGATGACAGAGTGCACAGGTGAGAAATCACCTGCTAGGGTTTTCGGAGGGGCGTGGGCTGTGCTCTCTAACTCAGGGAATTTCCATGGGCAGGAAGCTAAGCCCTTTGGATTGGATTCTCAGGCCAGCAC
Source organism: Thryonomys swinderianus (assembly GCA_004025085.1). Lineage (NCBI taxonomy): Eukaryota > Metazoa > Chordata > Mammalia > Rodentia > Thryonomyidae > Thryonomys > Thryonomys swinderianus. The sequence continues at coordinate 4,560 of PVIC010025962.1, forward strand.
CTTGGGACAGAAGGTAGGAATGTAGTTGGATAACGGTAGAACAAAAATGAGGCTGAGGACTGTAAAAGATGAGAGAGGACTGATGTCACAGGCATGATGGTGGGGAGTTGGGTTAAGTTGGAGAGTGCAGGTTAGACCCCTAGCCCAGAAAACAGCCCGTGGAAGGAGCACTTCCCAAACAGGGCCTGGGCTAAGACTCCTAGCTCCCAGGGTTCTTCAGTGCCAGGGCCCAGCTCTGATGCCAACATAGGTGGTTGCCTAGAGTATTGAACAGAAGTTGGGTTCCGCGGTAGCATCCTACTTCCACGGGAGGGAGCTAGCCGGTTAGCTCATACTGCCTGCCACGGTTACAGACAAGAGAGAGGCGCCTGGGAGAGCAGGACATCTCAGTGGGCACGTTTTAATCACTAATATGCCTGGAGTGGCTGTGTGTGGCGGTATAGAAAGCAGACTGAGTCTTAGCTGTCTTCTTGTTCTTTCACATGTTACTACAGATAGTGCTCCCACTTTATTGTGCACGCCCGGGGTGGCCCACTCTGGCACGGCCCTGCGTCCATGCAAATAGCAGGACAGAGGAAGACTAGAGCATCCTTCCTGGAGCCTAGGATAAACCTCCAGCAGAAAGATGTGCGCGGCCTTCTGCTCAAAGACTTAGAATCAGAAGGCCATGTTAAAGTTGGAAAAATGACTTGACTTTGAGAGCTTGTGTTCATCCGTGCAGGAAATGCCAGCTGGTGCCTGTTGTGAGTGCGCCCAGGACTCCGGTGCTGAGCTGTACCCTGCATTTGCTTTGTGTAAGAGCCTCTGGACCTAGAGGGAGGTATGATGAGGGGCATTTGGGGATTGGTCACATGCCTCCTGGACACTAAAAGGAAGACCTTCCCCCAGAAAGAGGAAAAATAGTCCTATCTCAGCCTTGTGGGGTGGGGGGGAGGTTGCAGATGGGAATGGAAAGCAAAAGAGGACCCGGGGGACAGGCCCTGTCTCTGGGCAGTCAGAGTTGGCAGGAATGGCACGCGCGGAATCTGCTGGAGGGCTTCAGAGCCTGTGGGGTTGGCTTCAGGGGCTGCGACCTTTAGAGAGAGTCATCTTCTCCCTCGGAGCTGAAGAGGGTCCTCGTGTGCACAGGCTTGTAATGTTATGGCTTGAAGGGATAAGAGTGGCATCTACAAAATGGGGGCGCTGCTCCCTCTTTTATCAACTATAGCAGGATGTCAGTTCCCGCTCGTATCCCTGGCCACTGGTTATCACCACACGTGATGTAAACTTGCCTTCTTTGCCTGAGGACTCACCCTGGCTGCAGAGTCGTGTTCAGTCCACTCTTGGGGCTTTCTAGAAGCTTGGAGAATGGACGTGTCAGGACCAGCCCTCATTTGAGGGTGAGCTGGAGCTGGATCAATGCTATGGCTTCCTTGCATCTCTGGGGGACAGTGCTGTCTGGAGATATTGAGTCCCTGCTCCCTAAGGCATCTGACATAGCTTCTTCCTTTCCTTATATGTGACCCTTTAGGGAAGCATTTTAGGCTCAATCCCTAACAAACCATTTTTCACTCAAATCTTTACTTCCTGCTTTGGGGGCATGCAAACTGAGATATTAACCTAACAGGTCTGTTGTTAGCTTCTTTACGAGATATAACTGTGAAAGATTTATTTTTCCTTTGGCACTAGGGATGAAACTTGGGACCTTGTACTCGCAAGGTAGGTGCCGGAACCACTGAGCTAAATCCCAGAATATTGAATTTGGTTATTGATAATGACTCTCACAGCAGCTCTAGAAAACAAATACATATGCATGGTGTTCTATAAACCAAAGACCCTTGCATTAGGAGGGGCTGTGGGACTGGCCAGAGCATGGAAGATAATGTGGGCAAAATGATTGTGTTGGCTAGGTAGCTGTAGATTCACTTCCCAACTGGGAATCAATTGCCGCCATCTTGAACAGGTGGCACAGACTCTGTGAACCTGTCTCCTTGTCTTAGAAAGGGTAGCGACCCTTCTCACTTTCTCTAAGATGCCAGAAGTGGGGTTGCTGGCAAGCAGAGTGACACGGATGCTGGCACCCAGTGGTGCAAAGCAGCTCTCGGAGGCCAGCCTGCTGTGCCCACTGAGGTCGGCAATTGTATCTAGAATCTTCTAGAATCATGTACCTAGAATCTTCTAGAATCATGTACCTAGAATCTTCTAGAATCTTCTCTTTTCAGTTATGGCTGACTTAGATCAGGTCCTGTATTCCCGGGACAGCTGGGAGTTTCTGCTCCTTCATTTCACAGTGAAGCCTGGTGGCCCTGGCCCTGGGCCTACCTGCAGCTGCAGGTGGCAGCCTGGCAGCCAGGCTTCGTGGCGCTTATCAGCTCCCATGTTTGCTCAGGATGGGTAGGGGCCTCCTGCTCCCCCTCGGAAAACAAGAAAACATGTTTTGTCAGTGCGGGTGGAGTGGAGTGGCTTCTCTGGCCCTAGGCCGGCCCCTAGCAGGCCGCCAGCGGGCGGGCAGGCTGTTGTTGTTGGAGTGCAGAGCTGGCTCCCTGGCCGCCTGTTTCCTCCAGCTGTCCAAGCATGTCGAGCCAGAGAGGAAGCCCACAGTCTGTCCAGGGGCCCCAGCTCAATCCCTGTCACAACAAGTGAACAATGGCTTGGATGGGCTGGGGGGCGGGCAGAGGGGCAGTCCCTCACTCGCCTGTTTCCACCATGACAGAGACAGGCTGCTGGGCAGGAGGCAGAACCTGCTCTCCCCTTATCCTCCCACTCCGGTCTTGTTTTCCACCCTTTTGAACACACTGTCGCCCATCTCAGGGGCCAAGGAAAACAGTGGCCTCAGGAAGTGTCCTGGGTTGCTGCTGGGGTTCTGAGCTCTTGGAGGTGGCGGAGCTGGGGGTTGGGACCAGAGTGGCATCAACACGGCACAGGTCCCGTTCCGTGTGGGACGGCAGTATGGGGCCTGGGTCTGTTTCCTCCTGCGCATTTTCCCAACTGTCTCCCTGCATCTTTGTGTCTAGGGGCCCAGTGTATGGGCTGGAGTGGAGCAGACAGCAGAAACAACTTGAATAAATCAGTGAAACATATAAGTAAATTCATTTTCTAGCTCTGCTACCTGGTGGCAGTGTATCTTTCAGCAGGTTTCTTAACTTCTCTGGAACTCATTTTCTTCATGTGTAGACTACGAACCTCACAGAATTGTGCAAATTAAATGACTTCGTCGTGGGGCGCAGAGAGCACAGTACCCTCAAGAGAGTTTAACTACTGTTAGCCAGGATTGTCGCTGTTGGTGGTGTCATTGTCAACATGTGAGTTGGAGGAGGTTGCCACAGTATTTCCAATAAAAGGTCTGTAGTTTTGTGTCTGTGGTACAGGAAAGAAGGGTGATAGGATGTCACTCCTGCTGGATCCATTCCCAGTCCTTGGCCTGGCCTAGGAACTGCTTTGGCTCCGGTGGTCCTTGAGAATGAGGGAAATAGTTTGTGCTCTACTGAGGGATTTGTGTGTATCAGAAGTTGTCCAGGGTGCTTCCACATCCTTTCTCTAGCTTAGTCTTCACAACAATACTGTGAAGGGTGGTTATTATCTCCATCTTACAGGTGGCAACACTGAGGCCCAAAGATGAAGTCATAAAGCTAACATCACATAATTGGCAAATTATAGGGCAGAGGTTTCAACCTCTTTAAAACGCCAAGATTCTGAGGTTGGGGATTTAGCTCCCTGGCACCACACCTGCTTTGCAAGCGCAGGGCCTAAGTTTGACCCCCAGTTACCTCCTGCCCCCAGAAAGGCAAAAAGCCAAGGTTCTGAGCATGACAAGATGTTTTCATTCTATTGGCTCTTTCTGCCCAGCCATCAAGATGTGTTACTTAAAATGTTGACTCATCAGTGAGGAGTTGGATCCATGCAGATTGCAGATTCAGGATTGTAGCAGGATGTAAAGATGAAGATTCAAGGCTAAGACCAGGAGAGGAAGGGGAGAGGCTGGAAGCTGGGCCCAGCCTGAAGTAGCACTTTTCAGTTGTGTTCAGAGTAAGAAGGATAAGGGCAGAACAGTGTTGTATGTGGGTGTATCTTATATGAGTTGATTGAACTAGTCAAAAAATGTTGTAATAGCCACAGAAATAAAAACCCAACTCTCCACCTCCATGGCTGATTTCACAGTCCAGTGCAGTGGGGTCGGCCCTGATTCATGAGTCAGGCAGGGATCCCGGCTCCTGTCTGGTGGGATCTGTCATCCTGTAGAGGATCAGAGTTCTCCACTAAATGCTCTCCATCCCCAGCCAAGACAGAGAACACGGAGAAGGCAAGCGACCCTTAACTGCTTGGAGGTAACCTGTCACTTTCACCCACATCCTGTTGTTGGAAACTAGAGGAAAGGAGTCTAGAAGTGGAGTCCATCAGTGTGTCCAGGAAGAAGAGGACAGCATGATGTGGGTGAGCCTCACAGGGTCCACCACGCTCACAGCGATTATTTCAAATATGGCTGACAATGACTGACTTCTTTGATAGCCAAGAGACTGTGCTCTGTAGAAGTCCTTCTATGTAATTCTCATAATAACCCCGAACTTCAGATAAATGAAATCATGTCATGTGTCGTCTTCTGAGTTTGTTTTTCTTTCACTTACTAGCCTGTTGAGATTTATCCATGTGGTTGATATGATCTGTCTTCATTTTAGACCTAGAGGATTTTACACCAGTGCTTCATTGTGATTTCAACTTGTACTTTCTTAATGACTAACAATATCAAACATCTTTTCATGTCTTGTAGTTATTATCTTTGATGAAGACTCTTTTATCAGTTTTTTTCTTTTATGGTTTGTAGTTTTTGTGTTGTAAGAATCCATGGCCACACATCTTTATCTAAAGCAAGAATTTCCTTTCTTTCTACTTAAAGAAGACTTACATGATTTATTTTAGGTTTAGGTTTTTTATTTATTTGGGGTTTTTATGTCACATGAAGGGCCAGAGTCCATTGCCTCCATATTCAATTATTCTAGTACTATTTGATTAAAAAATCATTTTCAGGGCTGAAGAGTTAGCTCACTGGTTCCTGTGCCAGCCTAGCAAGTGCAAGGTCTTGGTTTGATCCCCAGTAACCACATACAATAATACCTGGCATACATAATACCAGCAATCAGTACCACATACATAACACAGTGCCGGGTGTGATGACTCATGCCTGTAATCCCAGCACTCAGGAGGCAGAGGCAGGAGGATTGCTGAGTTCGAGACTTGCCTGGGCTACATAGTGAGCTCAGAGCCCGCCTAAACTACAAAGTGAGACCCATATGTATGTATATGTATATATATATGTATATATGTATGTATGTATGTTTGACATATTTCTTGGCTCCTTACTTGGCTTTCTCTTTGCCACTCTGCCAGGGTCTTAGGAGCACCCCAGAGCCTTGTGAGGGTGAAAACCCAAACTCCCTACTTGTGGGGATTTGATCACTTGTGCAATATTATATACAAATGTATACATGTTAACACTGTGACTTGTTCAGGTTATTTTTTTTTTCTCTTTTTGAGACAGGGTCTGGCTTTGTAGTTCAGGCTGGCTCTGAGCTCACTATGTAGTCCAGGCAAGCTTCGAACTCAGCAATCCTCCTGTCTCTGCCTCCCGAGTGCTGGGATTACAGGCGTGAGCCACCATGCCCAGCGTTCAGGTTATTTTTTTTAGTGGCTTTTTTTTTGGCTGGGGTAGAGTGGTTATTGTGTTAAAGTTTTTTGTCTTGCTGGGCTGTCCCTTTCCTCATATTTTGGCTAGAAGGAGTAGGACTTTTTAAAGAGCATTTGTGCCTGTTGGGATCTAAGTGTTCCTATCTTCTCCAGCTGGTACATTTTTCTTGAAATAGAAGCTCTGAGATTATGTTTCATAGCTAGTATTATAGCTATATCCCTTTCAAAAAATTTTAAAGTGACTTATTTTGGGCTTACAATGTTATTATCGCAGTCTATCTGCAAATAATATTAACTATATAATAACTTTATAACAAGATATTTCCATTCTTTCCCTCTTGGGCTATGAACTATTGCTATGATTTTTTTTATTTCTACATAAGTTAATGTTGCAATATAATAATTTTTCTTCAAAAAGTGAATTGTATTTTAATGAGATCTTGAAAAGTGCCTTATTTTTACTAACATATTTACCATTTTTGTTGTCTTCATTCATTTGTATAGATTCAAATTTCCTTTTTTTTTTTTTTTGCTTTTTGGAGACAGGGTCTTGCTCTGTAGTTCAGGCTGGCCCTGAGCTCACTATGGTGCCCAGGCAAGCCGCCGCAAACTCAGCAATCCTCCTGTCCCTGCCTCCCGAGTGCTGGGATGACAGGCGTGAGCCACCACGCCCAGCATTATATGTGGTAACCAGGGATCGAACTCAGGTCCTTACGCTTGCGAGGCAGGCGCCGGAACCACTGAGCTAACCCTCCGGCCCTCAAATTTCCTTTTTTATCATGTTACTTTCACGCAAGAGCTTTCTTTAACATATCTTGAGCCAAGCATGGTGACACAAATCTATAATCTCAGCACCTGGGGGATGAGGCAGGAGGACTGCCACAGTTCAAAGCCAGCCTGGACTACATAGTTAGACCTTGGCTCAAAAACCAACTTCCTCCCCCCCAGAATCTTATAGTGCAGGTCTGCTGGTAATGAAGTCCCTCAGTTTTTCTTTGTTTGGAAATATCTGTCTTGCTTTCATTTAAAATTACAGCTTTGATGAGATATAACTCACATACCATACAATCCACTATTCATAGTGTGTGCAATTTAATGGCTCTCAGTATCTGCACAAAGCTATGCAGACATCACCACGATCAATTTTAAAACATTTTCCCTGCCCCAGAAAGAAAGCCTGGACCTATTAGCCATCATTTTCCACTTTCCCCCAAGCTCTCAGCCCTAGGTAACCACTTTTCCATCTCTATAGATTTTTCTGTTCTGTACATTTACTATAAATGGAATCATACAGTATTTGGTCTTTGTGACTAGCTTCCTTTGCTTAGCATAATATTTTCATACATATTGTAGGATATATGGGTCTCTCTTTTGAACATATTTTCTCTGGGTTTAGGATGATTTTTTTAAAAAAAGGCTTACAATGTTCCATTTTGTTTTGACTTGCTCAGTTTTTTTTTTTTTTTTTTTTTTTTTTTTTTTTTTTTTTTTTTTTTTTTTTTTTTTTTTTTTTTTTTGAGACAGGGTCTTGCTTTTGTAGTTCAGGCTGGCAGCAAGCCACGAACTCAGCAATCCTCCTGTCCCTGCCTCCCGAGTGCTGGGATTATAGGCGTGAGCCACCATGCCTGGCACTGTGGTATGTGGTATTGGTTGCTGGTGGGTGTGAGTCTCCATGCCCAGCATTGTATGTGGTTACTGGGGATCGAACTCAGGACCTTGTGCTTGTGAGGCAGGCGCCGGAACCACTGAGCTAACCCTCTGGCCCTGACTTGCTCAGTTTTTGAGGAGAAATTTCTCATCCTTATCTTCATTTCTTTCTATTTGCTTCTAATTTTTTCTGAATGCTTATAAATTTTTTATCTCTGACTTTAACATATTTGATGTCCTCACTGTGGTTTTCTTTATTTTGCTAATTTCTTTATTCTTCATTCAAATTCTGTGAGTTTATGATTATCATCAAATTTTAAATATTTCGATCTTTTTTTTTTTTTTTTTTTGAGACAGGGTCTTGCTTTGTAGTTCAGGCTGGCTCTGAGCTCACTATGTAATCCAGGCAAGCCTTGAACTCAGCAATCCTCCTGCCTCTGCCTCCCAAGTGCTGGGATTACAGGCGTGAGCCACCACGCCCGGCATTGTGGTATGCAGTATTGATGGCTGGTGGGCGTGAGTCTCCACGCCCAGCATTGTATGTAGTTTCCAGGGATCAAACTCAGGACCTTGCGCTTGTGAGGCAGGCAGCGGAACCACTGAGCTAACCCTCCGGCCCTCGATCAGTTTTTTAAATATGTTTTCTGTCTTTTTCTCCTTCTGGAATTATCCCATTCAGTACTTCTCATGAACCTAGACACATAAAATCCTTAATAGAAGTTTAGTGATATATGAAAACATAATATTTCATGACTAAGTGGGCTTGTCCCTAGAATGCAAAGTTGCTGAAATATTCCATTTTAATTAAAATTAAAAATTAATTGAATGTTTTTATTTTTCATTTCCTGTTTGCCTTCCCACCCCTACCCTCAGCCACCATCCAAGGGACGGAGCTTACTTTCCTTTCTGTTGTTCGTTGCTTGCCTTCCTCCCCTGAAATATTTTGGCGTTCTCTTTAGAGTTGTGGCTGGAGTAAATCTCCCAGTCCTCTATTTCTTCATATTCTACATGTAAGCTCTTGGACTTTATTCTTTTGAAATGCTTCCTGCTGAGGTTTGTCTGAATCTTTAAATTCAGTTCAATTCTTTATTATTTTTAGCCAGGCGTGCTGGTACACACCTGTAATCCCAGCGCTCAGGAGGCTGAGCCAGGGGGATCATAGGCCAGCCTGAACTATATAGCAGACCCTGTCTCACTCCCCTCTCCGAAAAAAAACAACCAAACAACAACAACAAAAACCCCCACCAATAAAACAATCACCCCCATCACTAATCAAACCCAAGAACTTGTAGATGCTAGTCAAGTATCCCCAGGCCTGCCACAGTCCGGGTCAAGTCCACAAACTTTAATGAATCCATTTTCCTGGTTAAGAAAATTGTTGCTCTTTGCAGGGTTTGATTCTGGGTGCTGGGAATACGTAACTCAGGCTCTTAGGAAACTTGGTCTAGGCAGTGAAACCTATGAGCCCAGAATGTCAGAATCATCATCCAGTTTTTTTGACTCTTTTCAAAGATGTTCAGATGTTGCAAAGTTTGGGCTGGTTTCATTTTTGAGGCTCTTGGTTTGGTGATTAGTAAGGAACTGTATAAACGGAGCTGCCAAAATGTTAGCATGTTTCAAACACGTGAATATTGAATTATTTTTCACGTACATGTCAAAATATAATAGTGTGCATTGCCTTATTTGGAAATAATGTCAGAAGTCCTTTTGATGTCGTGGTCTGGTTGATAGAGTTGTCTCAATTTTGGTTCTGTCCCTCATTATCTGTCCTAGGTGTGTCTGACTCTGAAACACCCTGCTGTTATCTCCTCCATCCTTCAGAGGTCACTCTAGAGCCTCCTGGAAAGCTATCATGAGCTCTGAGCTTTTGCACCTCTAATCCTGAAGGTTCTGTCTGAGCTCTGTCAGAATCTCTGATTGAAGCTCAGTTGCATTCTGCAGACTTTAATGAACCTATTTTCCTGGTGCATGCTTTCCTGGGCAGCACAACTTGGAAGCTTTAGAGACCTGGGCTGGATTCGGCTTCCTATGTCAGCCTGCTGTCATTCTGCCTCCTGGGATTCACCCTCCCTCCTCCAGAGAGTTTCTGTTTCTGGCTTTAGAAACTCCTCTGGGTCATCTTGACCCGGACTGCTGGAGGTTACCTAAACTCAGTGAATCACCCAAATAACCAGGTCTCCTGCCACATTGTAGCCTCCTATCATGTGAAGTGTAGGGAAGGATAGGGCCTTTTAGAAATAGTATTTGACTTAACCAAATCCTCATATATCCAGACCCAAGAATCAGCATCATCTCCACCATGGGATGGCATTTAGTTCCATTAAGCTTCTTAAGGGTTATCAGCTGAAGGATAAATCTGATTTATCGAAGCTGGGAGTGATTAATACTCTGGATGACAGAATCCAGATTTAAGAGGATGGTTCTTGTCATTTGGATCAATGAGCTGAAGTGGATGTGATGACATTTAATTGCCAATTTAGTGCAGATGTCAGATTTGTCTCTTTTATTGCCCTAATTCTCAGTTACATAAGCTCATGCTTAGTGGCAGCTCACTTGTAAAAGGCTCAGGGGGTTTAGTGGGAAAGCTTTCCAATTACATTACCAACCTAACATAATCCTGATTACAAAACATGTCCACATAGCACACACAGAAGTCAAAAGGCAATTTCATTTAGGCCTTTTATAAAGTTGAAGTATCAGCAAAATGAGGCTGTAATAAGAGAAGGATGATTGAGCACTTAATTCAAACAGGCGTTTTTTTGGGTGAAGAAATACAAATCACTAAATTGAATTCATGATGAAAGAAATATGAGTAGACAAATTATGGTTGAAGACAGTAAAACACTATTTTGAGGAATGACGTTAAAAAGGCATTGGGTCCAGCAGGTTTTATAGGCAAGTTTGTTAAAATCTTCAGGGACTGATATTATTAAAACAGTCATGTTCAAAATTTGAGGGCATACTTCCATTGTCTTGTAGCTTCTAGTACTGTTGTAAAGTCTAATGTCCCTCTGATTCTTCAGACAGTGACACGATTTCTCTGGAAACTTGCAGGCATATCTCTTTGGTCTTCTGAAACACTTCTTTAGTACACTCATCCATTACATTGAGCATTCCATGGCCTTCTCAACCTATGAAGTATTGAATTTTCTGTTCCCCTTTTCTGAAACTTTTTTTTAACTTCTCTGTCTCCCTCCCTCCCTCCCTCCCTTCCTTCCTACCTTCCTTCCTTCCCTCCCTCCCTCTTTCTCCCTCCCTCCTTCCCTCCCTCCCTCCCTCTTTCTTTCTCCCTCCCCACCCCTTTCTTTTTTCTTGAGACAGGGTCTCACTTTGTAGTTCAGACTGGCCCTAAACTATGTAGCTCAGGCTAGCCTCAAACTCAAGACTATTCTTCTGCCTGTGCCTCTTGAGCACTGGGATTATAGGCATGAGCCACAATGCCTAGTTTGAAATGTTTTTAGTTGGACCTCCTGGACTTGCCCTCTGACTTTTGAACATCTTTTCTAATATTTCTGTTTTTGTCAATTACTGTAGTTTCTGGGGAGTTGCTTAACTACCTTTTAATCATTCTATTGAAGTTTTCAATTCTATCATGTTTTTACATTGCAACAATACCGTTTTGTGTTCATTGTTGGTATTTCTTTCATATTTTATGGGTATGATACTCTCTTTCATCTCTGTAAATAAGGGAATAATAATTTTAAAAAAGTGTTCTCCATGCAAAATTTCTCTTTCCTCTGGAAAGGTTTATTTATTTTTTAATTTCAGAGCCTTTCTTGTAAAATGCTTTTTCAGAAATGGCTGGGGCCCCTGCTGTGTGCTCATATTTTAGGAAGGTCTCCTAAGGCTGGGGAGATAGCTCAGTGGTAGAACACTTGCCTAGCATGCAGAAGACCCTTAGTTCAATTCCCAGCACCAAATAAATAAATAAAGACATCAGAGCAAACCAAAATATTAGGATTACTTATTTGACCTCAGGTGGGATCCTAATGCAAACTATGGACTTTTGGTGTTAATGTATCGATACAGGTTCATCAGTTGTAACAAATACATCCAGTTTGTGAGGGATATCAAAGATAGGGTGACTGTGCATGTGGTAGCAGCAGGGACTATAAGGGAAATTTCTATCTTTTGCTCAATTCTGCAGTAAACCTAAAATTGCTCTAAAAATAAGAGTCTGTTAAAAACAATCAAAACAAAACATTTATTAGAAGTCCTAACCAGTGTGCTCAGAAAATCAAAAACGAACTTAATGGGGGTAAAAAGAAGATAAAGGAGCTGTTCAGTCCCCATGTGAATGACCAGGACTTGCTGACCATGGCACTTGCTGTGTGGCATCTGGTTGGTGCCTTGTCTTTTCTTTTGAGCCTATCAGAGTCCACCAAAAAGACTCCCCAGCGCCTTCATGGAGAATATACCTGTATATCTAGCTTCCAGGAGTCTCAAAGACACTAAATAAAAGCTGAATGTATCCTGCCAGATAGTTACTGACATGTATGACAAAGCTGTACTAATGAAAGTACTGGAAATGTCATATAAAATGATAGATCAATGGAGTTGAACTAGTGGAAGTCTAGAAATACTGTTTCTATGTTTAAAACCTTAGTTATGCTGTTGCTGACCTAACAGGTTAGTAGGAAGAGCTATCTAGTAAGTGTTGCTGGAACCATGGTTTTTTTGGGGGGATGAAGTTAGCACTTCACCTCAGATGCTGAAATTAATGTAATGTGGGGTGCTAAAGCATAACATTAGAAGGGGAAAATTGATAAATTTGACTACATAGAATCTAAAACCTTCTACAGAAAAAAATAAAAAATTTTAATTGCATATATAAGATAAATTATTGATAGTCCATCTTAGTTCATTTGGTCTACTCTAACAAAATACCATGAATTAGATGGCTTAGAAACAAAACACACGTCTTTTTTTCTTTTTTCTTTTCTAGTTCTGGAGGCTAGAAAGTCCAAAATCAGGACAGTGATAAATTGAGTGTCTAGTCTCTTAGGTGGCACTTTTTGGCTGTCCTGATATAGTGGAAAAGGTGAGAAGTCTCAGACCTTTTCTTGTAAGTATAGTATTCCCATTGGTAAGAATCCAGCTTTATGACCTCATCCCCTCCCAAACACCCTACCTCCTACTACCATCAGCTTTGGTATTATAGTTTCAACTTGTGAATGAGTGTGTGTGTGTGTGTGTGTGAATATGTAGACCATAGTAACTTTTGGTACAAATCAATCTGGAAACACAAAAACCTGATAGAAAAATGAACCAAAAACTTACAGAAGAAATATACTGTTGGCTGAAGAAGTATATGTGAGCATGTCTCCTCCCATGAGTAATCAAGGGCTTACCTACTGAAAGGCGACATCATTTTTCTTGCTGTTTAATAATTAATAAGCAACAGAAAAATTATGACAATACTGGTGCCTTGGGACAAGCGCTTTCATATGATGCTATTGAACATATAATTTTTCCCTCCTAGAGAGCAATTTGGCAGTCCGAATCGAAAACAAACATTTGAAGCATTTCTTCTTCAGAGCCTCGGAGAAAGCTATTCCTAGTTCTTCCTAGATCGTCCTCGCCTTTCAGTATTCACACCTTGCCTTCTGTGGGCTGGATCAGCCTCTTTATCTCAACTCATCACCCTGTCTGGGGGTCAAACGGGGTGGGGGACACTGAAGTCTCACCATTTAGTATGCAACACCTGTTTGATTCCTCTGTATTTTTCCTGAGCTCTGACCCTCAGGCACGTGTTGGTTCCTCGTCCTGAAGCTCTGTTTTAGCCTGTCTAGAGACTATACTTCCATCCTTCCAGTGTGGAAAGAGGCAGTCGCCTCTGCCGAGATGGGGGGGGGGGCAGCTCTCCTTTTTCATAGCTCTACCTCCATCCCAGTTGGAGGCAGTTAGTACCGTACTTTCATTGCTTGTGATTAGCTTGGGTTTTTCTTGTGTTTCTAGATGATTTACAGTGAATCACTTTCACAATCAGATTTTTAAAAAGCCCCTAAATTTCTTTTAATTTGAAAGTTCATACCTTTTGACTGAGTAAATTTACTTCTTGGAATATCATCATTTTAAAGAAAGTCATTTGGAAAACACGTATGTACAGGCATCTACATTGCAACACAGTTTATTATAGATCACTAATTGTAAACATTTTTAAAAATTCAGTATGGGGTCACGATTAAGAAGTTAATAATAGGGGCCAGAGATTTAGCTCAGTGGTTCCAGCGCCTGCCTCACAAGTGCAAGGTCCTGAGTTTGATCCCTGGTAACCACATACAAAGCTGGGCGTGGTGAATCACGCCCACCAGGCATCAATACCACATACCACAGTGCTGGGTGTAGTGGCTCACGCCTGTAATCCCAGCACTCGGGAGGCAGAGACAGGAGGATTGCTGAGTTCGCGGTTTGCCTGGGCTACATAGTGAGTTCAGGGCCAGCCTGAACTACAAAGCAAGACCCTGTCTCAAAAAAATAAAAAGAAGTTAACAATAAAGCTTTGTGATCTAGCCATTAAGTGATGTTTCCAATGATAATAATGTGGGTAAAAGGCTTGTGATTAAATGTAAAATAAAAGAGGGCTGGGCATTTAGCTCAGGGGCCCCACTGCCTACCTTGTAATCTCAAGGTCATGAGTTTGATCCCCAGTACCACCCCCTCAAAGAAATAAGATACACAATTGCAAGCACACTTCTACTACTTTGGTTTTATTTAAATGTATGCATGGGAGAAGGCTGGAAGGAATGATTTCTATTAACAACTGCTACCCATGGATGGAAGAACCCACTGTCTACAATAATCAGGTATTACCTTTAAAATCGAAAACAAACAAACACACATTTGTATATGAAAAGAGAAGAAAATAGAAGAGTTGGTGCAGTTGGATTAATAGAGGTAGAAGTTTAGGGTCAAGAGGTGATCACCTGCATTCTGATGGCCCAGAAGGTCACATCCAGCACATACAGGGGGCTCACATTAACAGGAAAGCAGATCAACAGTGTTGGCCGGAGACTTCTGAGAATCAGGGTCGGGGGAGAAACCAGCTATCCGCATGTGGCTGCAGTGCCTGGCTCGAGGGATGGGGCGGCTGAGTGTCATGTGGCTTCCTGGCGTCAGAACCAAGATTTGTAAGGGACGCTCAAAGGGAGACCTCTTCCTGAAAGCCACGGGTTGAGATTGGTGTGAAAAGGAAATACAGATCACGCAGCCAACATACTGGAGGTCAGCAGTAAAACTGTAAGGCCACAGCCCAGCCCCTGCAAGCCCGCACTTTCGATTGGGACGAAGTTTGACAGCACCCGGCTGAACAGCCCTCTCTGCCTTGCTATGTGTGGCCCAGGACGTTCACATGCTGCATGGGTCACAGATAAGACGACCACGGGTTGTGCAAAATTCCCAGTGCACTCCCTATAACCTCACGCCTCTCTTTCCTACTCAGGAAGGCAATGCGGATTCAAGTGACTGGAACTGATCTTTTTATAGAAATAACCTTGCAGCTCTTCTGATTCATGAAGAATAGCATGTCAATCATGAACTTCAAAACAGTACCAAGTGACAAATCCCTAGGCAAGGTTCCTCCTGACTGACAGTCCTGATGTCCACCCTACCCTTTCATTTTACACAGTGGGGAAACTGAGGTCTGAGGAATGGGAAGAACTACTGTCAAGTGAGCATGAGGGGTGGGAAGCAGCAGCTAAGTAACTCCAGGATCCAGCGGGGCCTGGAGGTAACTGAGAGCGGGACTCGGGCTTTGGTGATGGTCAGCGCAGGCCGGTATGAGAGGAAGGAGATGTAACCCTGCTGGGTTCTGCCCAGGCCCTGCCGCCACAAAGATGCCAGGTCAACATATATTCCACATCCTCCCAGCCTCTCTGAGAAGCGTGACAGAGCCAGACAGGTCTCTGGGGAGAACACCATGTGAACACACATGAGGAAGTACTTCTAGAAGCTAAGAAAAGCAGAGGAGGCCAGAAATCTCCCGGAAGCCAGGAAAGATGCAGGGAGCAGCTTCTCCCTCACAGGCCTGGGGGAACCAGCCCTTCACACTTTGATCTGGGACTTCGTAGCCTGGGAAACTGAGAGAAAATACATTTCTGGTGTGTCCAGCTTTCGGTTCTAGCCGACAAAGACAGGCGAGACGGGGCTCACAGCGCTCCCCACTGCGGCAGCTGCAGAACGCACCATCCCTGCCCGACCACTGGACCCGACCCGCCTCCACCAGCCTCACCTTCATGCCTCAGCCCATTTGCCCTTATGTGTGCGTGGCCCCTGGTCCGGGTCACTTCAAATGCCCGACCCACTGACCTTCAGCCCTGCACTGACCTCAGAGTGGGTGAGTTGTGAGGAGGGGAGGACACCCTCTTCTCTCATTTAAATCTTCTCCCTCCGCCCTTCCACGCGAGGACAGGCAGGGGATACTAGAAACACAGGCTCGCAGGGCCCTCCGGCAGGGCTGGCTCTGAGAGGCCACAGCCTCTGGGCTCTCGCCTGCCTAGGGGCTCCCTTAGAAGAGGCCCTCAGCCTGCTGGGGCCAAGCCCTTCTGAAGTGTGATCTACTTCCTTTCCGTTCATTCTAACCCGGCTCCTCGCCGCCTGGTCAGCTCATGCTGGGCCAGGCCTTGGGGGATGAAAGTTCCCCTGGCAGTGCCTGGGGACTCCGAGACGGGGGCGCACTGAGCAGCAGTCCAGATCCTGCGAGGCAGAAAGGCCACGGCTGGAGAAATCCAAGAGATTCCTGGAGAAGGACCTACATTAGGGTTGCTGCAAAATAGACTGGATTTTACTGCTTCACTATTATGAGTCAGGCAAAGCCGTAGACCTTGTATTCCTCGTCGCTTGCGAGCCAGGCATTCAGGGTTGAGCAAAGAGACCCAAGTGATATGACTGACTTCAGGCCAGGACCTCATGATGCCAAAGTTCACTGTACTCTTCTGCACTGCAGCTCTGCCTCTTCCAGTGGGCACGGGACTGCAGGGTTTGCAAGTGTCGAAGAGGGACACTCCAGGCTGCCTCTGCTCTCCCTGGAGCGCCAGATACACAGAGAGGAGCTACGATGCAGATAGAAAGGGCTGGGGCAGGGGGGCCAAGTGAGCTAAGCGTCCCTTCTGGAACCCCAAGGGCCCATGGCAAGGCGGGGGTGCAGCCCCATGGGCGTGTTTGACTCGGACTCGGTTGGCTCTGTCCGGTGGATGTGCCTGGGCTCTAGGTGTGCAGGAAGGAAGCACAGTGCGGGGACAGACTTGGGCCCTGATGACCGAGAGCATGAGGAGTGCTGGCCGGAGGTGCGGCTGCCGCAGAAACCAAAGACGGACTCTGCGGCACTGAACAAAGGGGAGGTCTGGGCAAAACAGCCGGCTCCCCAGCACTGCCCCAAGGCACACAGCAACAGCTTCAATAAGCACCTCACTTGGGATCAAGCCCTGTTCACTTTAGGAGCAGAAACAATGGAACTAGGAAGGAGTGACGGGAACAAGGCACCAGTCCTCTGGACAGGGCTGGACAGGCACCGGCTCCGCCAACTCTTCCACAACGGGGCCGGGTAGAAATGGCCCCACAACACCTTGGTCAGGAGCAGCCCGAGCGGCCCTGTCTAGAGGAAGCCACAGTGCCCGCTGGTTCCCAGGAAAGGCCCCTGTATGCCAGTTACCTGCCAGGAGGCCTGCTGGCCAGCAAGCACCGCTTCCCAGTGCAGTCGCCTCCACAGAGCCTTCCAGGAGGGGGCGGCCCGGCAGCTTCTCGGGACACCTCGGCTGAGCGACAGAAGCCCAAGGCCCCTACACGTACTGCTTCTTGGAAGCACCGGTACTGGGGCGACTGAGAGATTTCTGGCCACTCTGCGGGGGTGGGTCCGGGGACAGGGGGAACCCGGAGGAAGCCACCCTCTCCTCCACAGTCAAGTTGGCCCAGTTCTGCTCGCTGGAGGAGAGCCCATTGCAGGTGGGGCAGGGTGGGGGCGGGGAGGAAGGCACCTTGTCCATGGGGAGGTAGAAGAGGCCCTGGTCGGGGTAAAAGTCTGAGGCCATGTCCTGGGCTGGGCTTGCAACCTGGCCCCGCTGGGCCTTCGTTCGCTGCCGGAGGCAACGGCACAGCAGGTACATCAGCTCCAGCAGGTTGAGTACCAGGGAGATGAGTCCGACCACCAGCATGAAGATGATGAAGATGGTCTTCTCTGTAGGCCGAGAGACGAAGCAGTCCACAGCGTGGGGGCAGGGCGAGCGCTGGCACACGAACAGGGGCTCCATGGTCCAGCCGTAGAGGTGCCACTGGCCGTACAGGAAGCCGGCCTCCAGCACGCTCTTGCACAGCACGCTGACCACATAGGTGCCCATCAGCGCACCCTGGATCCGCAGGCGACCGTCCTCTGCCACGGAGATCTTGGCCATCTGACGTTCGATGGCCGCCAGCGCCCGCTCCACCTGCGGGTCTTTGGCCGGCTGGGCCCGCAGCTCCTCTTCCTTCTGCCGCAGCCGCTCCTCTCGCCGGGACAGGTAGATGACGTGGCCCAGGTAGACCAGGGTGGGCGTGCTGACGAAGAGGAACTGCAGCACCCAGTAGCGGATGTGGGAGATGGGGAAGGCCTGGTCGTAGCAGACGTTGGAGCAGCCGGGCTGGGCCGTGTTACACTCGAAGTCCGAGCGCTCGTCGCCCCACACGGACTCGCCCGCCAGACCCAGGATGAGGATGCGGAAGATGAAGAGCACCGTGAGCCAGATCTTGCCTACCGCCGTCGAGTGCTCCTGGACCTGGTCCAGCAGCCTCTCGAGGAAGCCCCAGTCGCCCATGGCTCCCGGGCCTCTGTCTGCAGGGAGACGGAGCCCAGTCAGCAGCACCCTTCCCAGGGTGTCTCAGCAACCAACCGCGCGCAGGGGGTACTGGGGGGGCAGGGCTCTGCCGTGGCCACTCTGCCCGCAAGGAGACCCCGGGCAGCAGGAAGTCAGGACCCAAAGGGAGCTTCAGCCGCAGGGTGCTGCCGGTGGGCCCTCCCTCTGCTTCTCTGGATGGCAGGCTACAGGGCAGCCTGTGCCCCAGGATGACCGCAGCTTAGGGGCACAGGGACTGAGGGGAGGAGGCTCCTTAAGGGGCCTGAGGGACCAGAGCTGGAGGGCTGACCCAGCCACACAGCTGCGCACGGCCCCTCTTCTGCCGGAGCTGGGTGCTGGCAGGTAAGGGGGTGGCAGGGCTGTTCCCTTCAGGTCTTCAGGGGGCGAAAAGCCTCAGGTGCCTGCTCTCACTCAGGGGCCCTCGGGGCTTGCTGCCTGCCCGGGGCGGAGCCAGAGGAAGCAGTTCTGGGCTTCAGGAGTGGAAGGAAGCGGCCCCATGAGCCACACCTGCCCATGGTGATGACTACCTGCAATTCAAGTAGGGACACTTGGTCCCGGCCTCTCCCTTCCTCCACCTCCAGATCAGCTGCTGCCAAAATCTAGGCTCTTGGAAGAAAATGTCATGGCAGGGTGGAGTCAGAGGCAAGAAAGTGTCCAGGTCACAGAGC
This sequence comes from Thryonomys swinderianus, assembly GCA_004025085.1. Taxonomy (NCBI): domain Eukaryota; kingdom Metazoa; phylum Chordata; class Mammalia; order Rodentia; family Thryonomyidae; genus Thryonomys; species Thryonomys swinderianus. The sequence goes on from PVIC010025962.1 coordinate 23,356, forward strand.
AGGAAGGTGCTTTGCCCTGGGAGCAAAGCTGTCAGAGCTGGGCTCTGGAACCAGACCTGGGTTCAAATCCTGCCTCCCTCTAACTGGGAACTTGCACAGAGCTACCTCTGGGCCCTCTGCCTCCCCTCCCGTAAAGATGAATAAAAGGAAGCTGCGCTGCCCTCCTCTGCCTGTGTGGCTTTACCCCGCAGCACCCACCCGGCCTCCACCCTGACTCACCGCCTGCCGGCCTGGCCCGCCCAGGTGCAAAGTGGGGGACGACGCGGGCCGAGCGAGCGGCGCCCGCCGGAGCCCTGCTGGACCTCGCCAGGCGTGGCGGGGGGCGCCTTAAATAGCGCAGCGAGGGGGTGGGGGGCAGGAAACGCCACGGGGAGGAGGCGGGCGCTGCAGAGAGGCGAGGGCGGGGACTGGGAGGGGTAGATTCCCTGAGCCCAAGCGGTGGGGGGGGGGGTCGTTGTGAGACCGAGGTGTCCCTTCCCTTTTCTCTTCCCTCGCCCTTGCTTCAGCCGGTAAACTCCTGCCTCAGCTTCTGGGCAACGGAAAGGGAATTCCTCAAGGCCTGGATCTTTCAGAGTGGCTGGATTTCAGAGCTTTATAATAAAGCCCGCAGATAACAGCTCCTGGCCCGAGGGGTGGGTAGATGGGGTTGACATGGTAGTGGCGCCTCAGGACAGGCAGTCAGGCCGAGCTGGCCTTCCTTTCCCTCAGGGCCCGTCTGAGTTTAGACAACTGCACTCACTTAGTCCTGACCAGGAATGGCGGGGGAACCAGGGTCCCTGGAAGCACCCAATGGGAGAGAGGGTCCCGCTCCACATTTTCTAGCCGGCGTGGTAGAGCTGCAATCTTCACCTGGCTGGTGATCTTCCGGAACTGTCAAGCATTTCTCCATGCCTGGACAGGCTGTGCAGTTTCCTGGGACTTCTTGAGGCTGGGGAGGGGGACTCCTGACCTTTGCTTGGTTCTTATTCTCACATCTTCAAATGGTCACTATTAAGATTTGTGTCTAGATGTTCCCCGAAAACCTCCTGAGGTCACAGGTGAGAATTTTGTAGAGGTTGCTGGATCTAGAGTGTGTGATGCTGGAACTTATTCCTGGTACACTGCTGGGCTTCAGAATCTTCTGCCAGGTGCCACTCTGACTTGGAGCCAGCCAGCTATAGACTGAAACCCCTCTAAACTGTGAACTACTTAAACCTTTCCCCCTTTAACTGGGCGTCGGGGGTTTTGTCTCAGCAAGGAGATGCCGGAGCCAGCTGGACAAAACAGCGGGGTCGTGAGGTCGAGGGGCACGGATTAAGAAAAGAAAAGAAGGGCTGGAGGGTTAGCTCAGTGGTTCCGGCGCCTGCCTTGCAAGCGCAAGGACCTGAGTTCGATCCCCGGTTACCACATATAATGCTGGGCGTGGTGGCTCACGCCTGTAATCCCAGCACTCGGGAGGCAGAGACAGGAGGATTGCTGAGTTCGCGGCGGCTTGCCTGGGCACCATAGTGAGCTCAGGGCCAGCCT
>PVIC010025963.1:0-24878 GCA_004025085.1 Thryonomys swinderianus
GAAAAATACAAAATAGATAAGTTTTGAAGGCCAATTTGAGAGCAGAAAGAATATTAGGTAAGGCAGCTATTGTAACCAAGCTCATTGATGCAATGTGCCAGTTCAAAAACGTAAAAGCCGCAGGAGGATTTTCTACTATGTCCCCGTCCCCCGTGGAAGTCCAGAGGGGTGGGCTAAGCCTCTGGAGATCCTGAACCCTAGAACAGCTTAGTGACCATCTGGGTCCGAGGAGCCCATTTCCTCCCCCCCAGAAACCACAATCAGCCCAGGGGAACCACTGAGGCAAGGTTTCCAGCCCTACTCCTTGTATCTTTTTCTAAGGAGCCTTTTATAGGCATTTTCCCCCATTATATATTTAAACCACAAGTATACTGTATATCTATTTAGATAGTCTGTTTATCTGTGCTTTACATGTAAAAAGGGTAAAATTTTGTTTCCCAAGAATCTATTTTCAACCCCGTCCTTGGGATGAAATTATGCTCTGAGAAAGGGTGGCCTCACCCCACACGGTGTCATCTCCTTCATCTTACCTCAGATGGCAAGTTTTTATATCCACAGCAATAGATAAAGAGTTAATTGCATTCTTAGGAAAGCAGGTAGAACTAACTAGCCAGTAGTACAGGTAGTATTCGGCGTCCTAAATGGCACACACGTGCCTCTAGTGGCAGGTAGCAGAATTGCAGTACAGGTGTGAGGCTGCCTCCGAGGGTTCTAAAGGGACTTTGTGACGGTCACAGAAATTTCATACAGAGGTGTCTCTCCTCATTGTGAGGATCGCTTTCAAAATCTACAAGGGGTGGTCGAAAGCTACAGTGAATGTTCGAATTTTTTAAAAAAAACACGTTGCCCAGAAAGATGGGATAAGAGCGTTCAAAGCAAAGGAATCATATTATAGTGTTTTAAGGGGACTTAACGGTCATGGGTTTTGAACTTTTTAAATTTAAACATTCGCTGTAGTTTTATCACACCTCACTGATCAAATGTTTACGGCAATTTCTGTCAAATAAAAACAACACAGAGTCTTCATTCACTTCATTCAACGTCTGCCTCCTCCCCAAAGTCACAGTGGCCACAGATTTGATCTGATTCAGACGTGAAGGCCGCCGTGATGGGACGACGAAAGACACTCACAGAGGAGAGCTTCCAGAGCCGCTTCCGAAGCTGTAAGGACGATGAGATCGGTGCGTGCTGAAGCAAGAGGAAAGAGTTTGAGGGGGGTTGACGACAATGTATATTTTATTGTAATCATTTTTTTTTTTTTTTGAGACAGGGTCTCGCTTTGTAGCCCAGGCAAGTCTGGACTGCCTCTGCCTCCCGAGTGCTGGGGTTACAGGCGTGAGGCACCACGCCCGGCACTGTGGTACGTGGTATTGATTGCTGGTGGGCGTGAGTCACCACGCCCAGCATTGTATGTGGTTACCAGGATCGAACTCAGGACCTTGTGCTTGCCAGGCAGGCACCGGAACCACTGAGCTAAATCTCCAGCCCTATTGTAATCATTTTAAACGCAAATGCTCACCATATTTTGTGATCATACAGTATGTATTATACTATATTATACCTGATCTGCCACCCAAAATTTTGTCACGCTTTTTTTTTTCTTTTGCTGTACCAGGGATTGAACTCAGGACCTCACGCTTGCCAAGCAGGTGTGGCACCACTAAGCTACATCCCCAAGCACTTGTTGTACTTTCTGATTCACTGTACTATAGAGTACAAATGTTTTATTTCAATAATTTTACTAAATTAAAAATATAAAACATAATGCTTTTCAATTCGTATTCCCTCAGAATCCTAACACGGCATCTTAGATGTGGGGGCAGGGTACCCACTTGAAAACCTCTCTACTGGAAAGATTGAGTTAACAAGTTCCTGAGGCAAACTTCTCAGAGTTAGCTTGGAAACAGTCAGTTAAAATGAACTATTTATTTCACTTATTAGTGTGTCCTCAAGGTATATAAGGGATGGGGAGTTGAGGGTGGATAAGGATATGGGTAAAAATGAAATTAACTTCTGTCATATACTGGTACAAATTCCCCAATGTTGAGTGTGATTGTAAACTGTATATAAAATGTACCAATAAAGAATTGAATTTTTTAAAAAAAAAAATGAACCTGCCGGGCGTGGTAGCTCACGCCTGTAATCCCAGCACTCAGGAGGCAGAGACAGGAGTATTGCTGAATTCGAGGCTTCCCTGGGCTACATAGTGAGCTCAGGGCCAGCCTGAACTACAAAGCGAGACCCTGTCTCAAAAAAACAAAACAAAACAAAAAAATGAGCTAGCCAGTCATTTGGTTCCAAAGCATCCAGTGGCTTTATTCACTTAAATCATTTTAAATTGGCTTACATTAATTACCACCATTCCAGTAATCCATAAAGTAAGTGACACTGTCCGTGTTTTATAGATGCAGAAAATAAGGCTTGGGTGGTCATGCCTTTTCCAAACTCCCAGGAGGGAGGGTGGTGGGGTAACAATTTGAATCTAGCTGTGCCTAACCGCAATGCCAGCATTGGAAAAGAGTGCCACCCCTCCCTTTGTGTAAACAAAGCTCTGACTGAAAACAGGAGTGCTAAATGCAAAGTACAAATATTCCTGCTAGGATGGAACTGCTGTCACTCAACTTTCTGGGCTTCTGAAAAATTTGGGCAATAGCTCCATCCTTCTGAAACCAAACAGGTTGGAAAAGCTACTGTGAAAATTTGTTTTCAACTCTGAGACTCACTCCAAGAGGGTGTTCTTGGAGTTCAGCAGACAATGAAAAATCATCCCTAGCTCTACCCACTAACAATTGGTGCATAGAGCTCCTGCTCTATGTGGAGCGCCGGCTCCAGCCAGCTAAAAGGGCTCTCTGCTTTGCATGCGGCTGCACAGAGGCAATTTATTTTCTCATTGGAAATGGTGATGCCGAGAGAGCAGAGCTGTGTCACACATGGGGAAGCCACCACTATAGGGAACAGAGGCTCCTTCCAGCTTGGCTTAGCTGCCATCTTTCAGGCTGCTGTGATAGCAGTGCAAATGGTGCACCCCAATCCCTGTCTCAAATCCCTGCCTTCTTAGAGAGAATAATGGCAAGGTTCGTGGAGGAGAAAGGGAGGGACCTCTCCCTTGAAACCTTTACCACTGGGCTCTGTAGAGGTGGATTAGCATTTCCGAGATGTATTCGGTTTCTTGGGTAGAGAAGCTGACGCACAGATAGTATAAGTTCGGGTGTGATAGCTTAGAGCTAAATCTGTGTCCTTAAGCGGCATCTCAAACCAGTAATTTTGAAAAAGCATAATAGAGGGCTGTGATAACCCCCAAACTCCATAAATAATGGAGTTACACCTCTGTTATCCCCTAGTCAAGCATCAAACGCCCTCAGCCATCCAGAGCATCTGAAAATATACCACCATCCCGGCAGTCACCTCACTCCCAGAGAAGTTAAAAAGCCAAGTAAGGCCTTGGAGGGAAAGGTATAAAAGGACCGCCACGATTGGTGGGTTTGTAGTGAAAAGAGTCTCCTCATAGGCCAGAGGTGGCTCTAAAAATCAAGGACCATTAGGCACAAAAGGAATAAGAACAACAATAACACATGAAAACTAACTCCTAGAGAAACAAACTAACAGCAGCCCTTTGCAATATGTGAGCCACAAATGAAATTTTAAATTTTCTAACAGCTACACTAAAATTAAAAAGGAACACATAGCATTAATTTAACAATTTATTTTACTTAACCATTATACTCACTATATGATGTCAGTATGTTAAAGTTACTGAGATATTTATGTCATTTTTAAATAATAAGTCTTCAAAGTCCAACACACATTTTGCATTTGCAGCATAGCTCAATTTGGACCAGCCACACTTTAAGAGATGAACTCTGGTGGCTATTGTACCCAGAGACTGCCTCAGTTTAAGGGAAACACGGGTCATTTTATCACAGCATTGCAACAAACTATGACTAGTCTAATTACACACCAGATAGTAAGGAGATCCTTTAACTTGATTATATTTAAAATGAACTACAAAGAGCCAGGGATTTAGCTCAATGGTTCCAGCATCTTCCTGGCAAGCACAAGGTCCCGAGTTTATTTGCCGGTACCAGTCCTCAGGAGGCAGAGGCAGGAGGATTGCTGTGAGCTTGAGGCTAGCCTGGGATACACAGTAAGTTCAAGGCCTGAACTACAAAGCGAGAACCTATCTGAAAAAAAAAAAACTACAAAGAAGGATATTAATATGAACTGAACATAAATTTATCACTCAAGATCATAATGCTGATTGACAAAGCAAGTTACAGAAACATACATGCAGAGTACCACTGAAGTAAAATTTTTAAAAATAATCCCTTCCAAAAAACCCATATGTTATTGTTTGAAACAAATATGCCGTGGTAAAAATATATCAGACAGAAGGGATATGCACAAATTTAGAAAATATTTCCTTCTAAAGGAGAAAGGAAGAAATTAGATAGGGAAAGAAAAGAGTTAAGAAACCCTCAAGTCTTCCAGTGAATATTTACTGCTTTTATGCATGTAAAAAAATAATCTGACAGAAACAAAAGAAAATGATAATATTGTTATTAAAAGGTGTGTTAACAGGGGTACAGAAATGATCTTTAAATCACTTTCAGTTCTTTTCTGTGTGATTCATATATTTCAAGAAAGAGAAAGAAAAGACATGACACAATAAGAGGGGAAAGTGCACAATGCGACAGAGCGAGCAGACAATGTTCTTGAGGCGCCTCACACCCCCTCCAAATGCAAACACGGCAGACCCTCAGAGATAAGGACCACGTACACCTCTCCTAACTGCGAACCTAGTGAAAAAGGAAATGTGTTCTTGCTTGCAAACATGCTATTAAAGCAAAAGAACATTTTGCTTCATTTACGAGAATCTATTTTAAACAGTTTGCACAGAATTTGAGCTTGCAGCGGTTGTCAGCTCTGTGGAACTCGGGCTCAGCAGCGCCCCTCTTGGCAGTAAGGGGTAACTGGTGGAATCGGCTTTGAGTCCACACACCTAAAGTCACTCGCACTGAGCCTCCTACTGCCTAACTTTGAACTTGGCACGCTTGATCCCTGTCCAGCTTCCCAAACACACACCACCTCTACACCCTCCACACACACAGCCTTGGTCCTTGGTTCGGCCTCCCCTCCCCCTGTCTGAGCACTCTGGACTCTGCATTGGGTCCTCACAAATCCAAAGAGCTCATTATTGTCCTTCCTTTCATCTCACTTACCACCAGAGCAGCAAAACTCTGACCACGGGAGGTCCGGGTTCCTGCCCTTCTCTATAGTGAGGTACCCAACTGCCCCCAACTTGGTGCTCGCCCCTTCCCAAAGAAACAGTTCTTCAGTTCCACGGAAACAGCTTTTGATGTTAAAAACTATCAGTGGAAATGTTGTTTTGGAAGCTTCAGTAATTACCAGTAAACAATTTTTTATTACACACTCAAAAAATTAAATAAAAGGGAAAGAAAAAAGAAAGAAGAATGTTGATGTGATTGGTGAGGTGGGAGTTCCCACTGCAGGACCCAGGACCCCAACTGGACAGATATTCCACCCTTTCTGGTGAATCTGTTTAGCATTCTCTAAGTGTCAGACCAGACTGGTCAGCCTCAGATTTTCAGAGTCCTTTTGGACTTGTTTATGGATGATTATTTATAAGCTGATTCCCTCTTTTTTTTTTTTTTTTTTTTGAGACAGGGTCTCGCTTTGTAGTTCAGGCTGGCTCTGAGCTCACTATGTAGCCTAGGCAAGCCTCGAACTCAGCAATCCTCCTGTCTCTGCCTCCCAAGTGCTGGGATTACAGGCGTGAGCCACCACACCCGGCCGATTTCCTCTCTTTGAGAAATTTTGCACAAATGAAAAAAGTTCCATTTCTTTTTTTATTTTAAAAAAAAGCAGCAATTTTCTACTTTTATGTATTGGGGTTTTTTTTAAATTGAAGTAAATCCCTGTCTTAGTTAGTAAAAATACCAAATATTTCTAGAATGTATGATCGATTTTGTAAAACTGGAAATATCCAAAGGGAATGTGGCAGGGAAACGTAACGAGGGAAGAGAATAAATATTATTTGGAAAGAAAAAATAGCAAGTATATAAGAGGTGGGGGGTTGGGGTGGGTAGGGATATGGCTAAAAAATGAGAATTAATTTCTGTTATACACTGGTACAAATTCCCCAATGTTGAGTGTGTTTGGGAACGGTATATAAAATGTACCAATAAAGAATTCAATTTTTAAAAATGCTGAAGATGCAGGGTGGGTAGGGGAATGAGAAAAAATGAGAATATGTCATGTACTGGTACAAATTCTCAATGTCGAGTGTAATCGTGATATGTATGTAAAATGTACCAATAAAATCAATTTTTTAAAATACCAAATATTCTATCACAAACCACAAGATGTCTTTCAATTCATTTATTTTAATAAAGGTTAGTATTTTAGCTGTGTGTAAAATAAACATTTGAAAGGAAAAGACAAAAAGATTTCATTTTCCACCATCTAAACAAGTATTCTGAAGCAATTTTTTAAAGTCTTAAACTCTATGAAAGCCCTTTCAACTACAAGATATCATGACTAATGCAGAAGTGCTGAAAACTGGTCACATTCATTAGAAAAACAAAAACAACAAATGCTGCCTTACACAGCCTTTGGACATTTGAAGTGTATGGACAGAGTTTCCTCCCAGAAGTAAGTATCCCAGAGCCAGGCTGTGGGAGGAAAAGTCCTATCGCAGCCCTTCCCGACCTGCACCCTGCGGGGTGGAAACCTCAGGAGTTATCTTTACCTAGAACTGGAGAAATACATCGTTTTCAAAGAGAAAGGATTGACTCACCCACAAATGTTTTCAGGGTGTAAAGGCAACATACAAACCTTACTTCTAAATAACTAAGTTCTTTTAATTTCCTTTCTAAAATCTTTTACAGCAGACTCTAAACAGTGGGCAGATTTTATTGGTTCTGTAATTTTAATACTTTGCTACCAAGCCTGTAAACGAATTGGTAACCCTCTGTCAGTGAGTTCATCCTTTCTTCTTTTTCCTTCTCAACCTCTTCAGATCTCAGTCCTTCCCTTTTAACCATTTTCAGCGTCCCTTGACTAAATAGCATCATAATTTTGTCTTTGGCTCCCTCTTGTGGTCATATTGTTATTATCGCTACTTCATGGTGGAGAGTAAAACCCCACTAAGGAATTTAGCCATTCTGAGACTGAAAAGCAAAGAAAAAATTCACTTTACTCTGTTTCTGCAGAATGCCAATAGAACATTCACCCAGTTAGCCAACTATACTCAAACAGTTCTTACAACTTGAGAGGCAAAACCAAGCAATGACTTTAAACTTATGAACCAAAGTTCCTAATCAGGGCCGGATGTTTAGCTCAGTGGTTCTGGCGCCTGCCTAGCAAACGCAAGGACCCTAATTCGATCTCAAGTAACCATATGCAACAATACCGGGTGTGGTGACTCACACCCACCAGCAATCAATACCACACACCACAGTGCTGAGCGTGGTGGCTCACGCCTGTAATCCCAGCACTCAGGAGGCAGAGGCAGGTGGATTGCTGAGTTCAAGGCTTGCCTGGGCTACATAGTGAGCTCAGAGCCAGCCTGAACTACAAAGCGAGACCCTGTCTCAAAAAAAAGGCCCTAATCAAAACTCTACCTAGCTACAAGTTGACTCAGAGTTCAGGATGGTCACCTAGCTATTTGCTATTTCCATAGTAACTGATTAGCTGAAAAACTAGGAGATTATTCATATCTGTGATCTTTCTCTTTTCTGTTAGGATATGCTATAAAGAAACTTGAGTGTCAAATATCCAAAGAAAGTTTAAAATTAAAACCTTTTTTTAAAAAAGAAACAAAAAACACACTAATGTGACATTTTGGTCACCACAGAGTTTAGAGGACTGGAGACTCGTATATTCCCAGAGGTCGGTACTCGTGTAAAGGGAAGTTCAAGCCTGACTGGGTAAACTGGTGCACTCTCATAGCACACTGTGAGCGCCTGAAGGAAGACAGAGATTGAGCACACTCTCTGCTGTGCATAGAGACTTACCTAGCGCTGGCGAGGTGACTCCTGCTCCCCCTTGGTTTGTCCAGGAGCTAACCATATTAGGTACACATTCTTCTTTTCCCCTTTCCGGAGTCAAGGAAAACACAGTAATACTCTGGGTCCCCACGAGTGACGCCTGGGTGGGGAAGGCTATGGGCTGGCTCCCATAGGTGTCACAAAACTGCAGAAACCACAGGTGATGGCAGCAGCGTCCTGCTTTTTTCCGGGGCCCTCGGGCTATTGGATTGTGCTGCGTGAATCATGGCTCCAGGAATCCAGGGAGGACACTCCCCCACACACTCAGAGCCAATTTAGAAGATGACATCACAACAAGGTTTCAACTGGCCTATACTACCCAACCAATCAGAGCTAACCGCATTAGACCAGCCAGTGAGATGGAACCACATTGTAGCCACACCCTCTTTCTGTTCTCTATATAAGTATATGTGACTTTCAATAAAAGCAGAAATGCTCTCCGAAACTTTCCCGGGGTCTCTGTGCCTCAGTCTCCCAGTCAGAGCGATCTGCAGTGATGGTAGCTGACATTGCTGCCCGGTTCGTTCATCATGATAATCCTCATCAGCATGATGAGCACTATCAGTACTCCATCTCAGGATGGAACACAAACAGAGGTACATTACCTCAGACAGAGCGCACTCTTTTTCACCTTTATAAACAGAAGCTTGGTAAAGTTACACACTTAACAATGTAGTAGTCTGTTATGGCGGCTGGTGCAAAATTCAAAGGTTCACAGAGGGCAGGCACAGGTTGTGAGAGACACACATAATGAGTGCTGTCTACACAGGGCTGCTGTTGTCCCCTTTTACCTGATCATAGCTACTTTGGGTTTTTTTAACGAAGGAATAGTTATCTTGGTTCACAGTTTCAGTACTTCATCAATTGGCTCCATTACTTTTAGAGGACCTGTGGCCACTTTGAAATGCAACTCAGATGTTGCCAAACCTTCTGACTTTTCAACCCAAGCTGGAATTCTTGACTTCCGTGTGAAATATAATCTTAATATTTGACAGTCAGTTCAAATTTTTGAAAAAATATGTGAGCTTCACAAAAGGCTATGATCCTGACCCACTCCATAAGCTGCCATCTTTTATTTTGACTTAGACCAGAATAATAGATTGCCTTTCTATGTATTAAGTCATCAGTTATATCAAAGTAATAGTAACCAATATTTATGAGTAAAATGAACACAACTATTATAACCCTAAACTCTAACCAGAGCTTCCTCTGCATGATGACTTATTTTTTTCTCTCATCTACCACTGCCTTGGGTGATGACCCTGTATTGACTGGACCCTTCAGCTAATTGTTTATTTGCCTGTTGGCTCTCAATTCCATGCCCACCATTTAGGTTCTACTCTTCATCCTAAGGGGCTAGACATCTGTGAACCCCAACTCCTACACTCCCATCCCACTGAGCTCCCATTAGCCAGTAAGGGGCAATATAGAGCAGAAACCAGACAGAAGTCATCTCCTTCCTTCTGTCTCTCTCTCTCTCTCTCTCTCTCTCTCTCCTCTCTCTCTCTTTCTCTGTGTGTGTGTGTGAGAGTGTGTGTGTCTCTGTCTCTGTCTGTCTGTGTCTCTTGTCTCTCTGTCTCTCTCACTCCCCCTCCCTTCCACTCTCCCTCCACCCTTTTTCCCATCCTCCCTCCAATGTTAGCATCCCCCTGCTCCTATTAATAATTAATCCCAAAAGTTTCTGAGCCCGGGATCCTCTTTGAAGCAGGAACCTCAGCAGCCTCCTAGCTCTGGATCACGCTATTTCCCCTTTGCCCCTGCAGCCTGAGGTGGTCTCCTGCAGTTACAACTCTCTGGGTAACCTTGCCTTTCTCTGCCTTGTTTTCCCAGCCTTTCCAAGTCCTGGCATAAATTTTGTTTCTTGAAATACCTAAGAGATTTTAGTTCGGTCTGTTTTTCCTTTTTAAAAACAGGTTAGTGGAATACTCAAGTTTTCACCTGTACTCAGTCATATAAGTAACATTTGGTCATGAAAGTTGATTGCTCCTGAAGGCAGAAATTCACTAAATTCACTAAAACTTCAAAGCCCTTTTTCAAATTCAGATTTTCTTCCAGCCCATCAAAAGTTCTTGTAAGGTAGTGTTTCCCAAGTTTACCCTATGCTACAAATTGCTTGGGACATAAAAGTTTTCTCATCCTCCCAGAACTTAATGAATCAAATCTCATGAGTGTGGCTTAGAAATAAGTACTTTTAACCAACATCCTCAAGTAAGCTTGAGAAGCACAATGAGGACCACTTATTCTAACCCCAAGATGATTCCTATGCCTGTTAGTAGTTGACACTCTGCCCCAAGTAATACTCTTGGCTTAGGTGGGCAATCCAACCAGTCATCTCCCTCCTGGATACACTTACAAGTAAAAAGAAAATGGTTAAGTTATAGTTAGACTGGAATAAGAAACTCTGGTGTTCTATTGTACAAGCAGGTGCCTACAAATTAAGGTAATATGCTGTATGTTTCAAAAAACCAAAAGAAAGTCTTTAATGTTCTTAACATAAAGAAATAGTAAATATTTGGGGAAATACATATACTTAAATGCTTTAAAAGTTATACAATGGGGGCTGGAGATTTAGCTCAGTGGTTCCAGTGCCTGCCTCGCAAGTGCAAGGCCTTGAGTTCAATCCTAATAACCACATACAATGCTGGGCATGGTGGCTCATGCCCACCAGCAATCAATACCACATACCACAGTGCCAGGCGTTGTGGCTCACGCCTGTAATCCCAGCACTTGGGAGGCAGAGACAGGAGGATTGCTGAGTTCCAGGCTTGCCTGGGCTACATAGTGAGCTCAGGGCCAGCCTGAACTACAAAGTGAGGTCCTGTCTCAAAAAAAAAAAAGTTATACAATGTATACATGCATCACAACTTCACACAGAACTCTGTAAGTATGGACAATATTTTTGTTTTCATGTATCAATTAAAAAATAAATTTATCCAGTCTCCTGTTGATGGGCATTTGGGCTGTTTCCAAGATTTAGCTGTTACAAATTGAGCTGCTATAAACATGCGTGTATATATGTCACTGTGATATGAATCTCTTAATTCTTTCATGTACATACCTAGCAGGAGAACAGCAGGGTCTAATCATGGTTTTTTGAGGAATCTCACAGTGGTTGCACCCAATCTACATTCTCACCAACAGTGGTGAAGGGTCCCTTTCTTCCCACATCTCAGCCATCGTTCGTTGCCGGTTGATTTCGTGATAGCCATTCTTTCTGGAGTGAGATGATATCTCAGTGTTGTCTTCAACTGCTGCCTTTACTTCTTCATCTGAAAAATGCCTGTTCATTTCAGATGACCATTTTTCAATTGAGTGTTTAAGTTGGGGGGGCTGATGTTTTTCTTATAAAATATAGTATTATTCAGCCATAAAGAATGATAAATTTGAGTCATACTCACATGGATGTATCTTGAGGACATATTCATAAGTGAAGTAAATAGATCACAGATGTGTAAATATTTTATCATTTCTCTAATATAAGAAACTGAAAGTGTAAATGAATTCCAAAATGTATGATAGGTATTGTGAAATAGGAAGAAAATTTCAAAAGGAAGAAAGGAAAGCGGGTAGGAGTACATAAAGAAAGGAAGGGAAAACTTGATGGTTAACAAAAGGCAACACAGCCAGAGATTTAGCTCAGTGGTTCTGGCACCTGCCTCGCAAGCACAAGGTCCTGAGTTTGATCCCTGGTAACCACATACAACAATACTGGGTGTGGTGACTCACGCCCACCAGCAATCAGTACCACATATCACAGTGCCAGATGTAGTGGCTCACGCCTGTAATCCCAGCACTCAGGAGGCAGAGGAAGGAGGATTGCTGAGTTCATTGCTACATAATGAGCTCAGGACCAGTTTGAACTACAAAATGGGACCCTGTCTCAAAAAAAAGCTTACGTGTATAGGGGTTGGGGTTGTAAGGAGAGCAGGGGAATGGGAAAAATTAGAATCAAAGTGTGTCATGTACCAGTACAAATTCTCAATTTTGAATGTGATCATAATGTATATATAAAATATATCCAAAAAATCAGTTAAAAATAAATTTAACTGAGAAAAGAAAATTTTTCATGAGATGAAATTAATCTGCCAAATGGCATAAACAGGAATAAAGTTATCTAATCATTTTGTAACTGAGACTCTGTAACTGAACAAAAAGTTTAGGAGGTAGACAGACTCTAATTTACACGCTTAGTAACCATGACAAGTGGCAAGCTGTTTAACCTTTTTGCACTTCAGTATTCTTTAAAGTGAGAGTAATACTATTTACTTCAGAAAGCTATTCTGAAAATTAAGTGAGCATACGTGCAAAGCACCTTAGCATGGTCTTAGCCACAAAAGTGCATCTAATAATTATCTGTTCCTTTCCTATCTCATGAGAAGAGTAGTGGAGTTACAGTTCGTTTGTCTCATATAACCTAGCTGCACTGAAACTGCAGATCCCACCATGCCCATCTCTGCATAATGCAGAGTTAGCACGGGGCAGGAGCAACAGTGAACATGATATTGCCTGCATATAACAAGCAAGTTCATGCAGAAACACATGGTCTCAGAGAAAGCAAAGAGGAAGAGGCCAACATGGACCAGCAAGTCTTCTCTGAAAACTTCAGAGTATAACTGTGCTTAATTGTATTACATCTGAGAAGCCAGTTACATGTTTAAGCAGAGAGGTCAAGAAGATAACTAGATATATAAGCCTATAGCTCAGGGGAAAGGTCATGGCTTGAGATATAAGCTAGAAAATTGTCAGTAAATTAGGAATTTGACCATCTAAATTATAAGACGGAATGACATGAAGACAAAAGAAAAAATGGAAGAAGGAACCCTTACTTATCCTAGTGGTACTGAGGAAGCCAGTGAAAGGAAAGCAGGAGAGATAGAAGTAAAACAAAACTGTGTCAACAGCAAAATAAATAAAGTGAAGGTACAGCTGAATTAGATTTGGCAGCACAGTCATTGGTGATCTTAACAAAAGCAGTATCCACAACACAGTACAGGCAAAAATAGATGAACTAGCCAGGAATGGTGGCTCATGCCTGTAATCCCAGCACTCGGGAGGCAGAGGCAGGAGGTGCTGAGTTCCAGGCTTGCCTGGGCTACATAGTGAGCTCAGAGCCAGCCTGAACTACAAAGCGAGACCCTGTCTCAAAAAAAAAAAAAAAAAAAAACAGATGAACTATTGAATTTATTTGAAATATTTTCTAATATAACTTAATGTTCATTTAATTCAGTATTTATATGACAGATAAGAAAATGAAAACAGTGATAGGAAAAAGAAATGAAAAGCCACACAGCTGAAATATTCATAATGATAAAAAGAAGAACTTTTAAAGCAGTTAAATATGGTGCTTGATGTTTTCAGTGAATATACAAGTAACTAGATAATGTAATAAACAAGTAGAGAGTTTAAGAAAGACGTTAACAAAAAGTGGTTGAGCTAAATAAAATGGTACAAAACATGAATGAATACTTTAATAAAGCACTGGAGTGCCTGAAAAAATACCAAACAAAAATCTAGGAGATTAAAATCCCATTAAAAGTACAGGCAGCAGAAGCAATGAATGGGAGAACAGAGTGTCAAAAGTAGAAGATAGGGCTGATGTTATTGACCAGTCACTCAGAGTTACCATAAAAATAAGATGAGAATGGGGCTAGAGGGTTAGCTCAGTGGTTCCGGCGCCTGCCTCGCAAGCGCAAGGTCCTGAGTTCGATCCCTGGTGACCACATATAATGCTGGGAGTGGAGACACGCCCACCAACAATTAACACCGCATACCACAATGCCGGACGTGGTGGCTCATGCCTGTAATCCCAGCACTCGGGAGGCAGAGACAGGAGGATTGCTGAGTTCGCGGCGGCTTGCCTGGGCACCATAGTGAGCTCAGGGCCAGCCTGAACTACAAAGCGAGACCCTGTCTCAAAAAAGCAAAAAAAAAAAAAAGATGAGAATGTGAAAAATTGATTCAATGCCTGTTAGATAACACAAAGAATAATATAAGATTAATCAAAAGCAATAAAGAATTAAAAAATAGTACAAATAACATAAGAAAACTGTTCAGAGAAATAAGAGAAGAAAACTTTCCAAATATGGGAAAAGAATTTAACAAATAGGTAAGTGAGGCATACTCAATCTCAAAAAAAAAACACAGTCAGAAAGAATTTCTCCACAACATAGTCAAAAATTCCAAAAGCCCAATGCAAGGACAAAATTTTAAAAGTTGTTAGAGAATAACAACAAATGTCTTATAAAAATAAACATATTAGAAGTATAGTGAACTTCCCAACACAAATCTTTTTTTTTTTTTTTTTTTTTTTTGAGACAGGGTCTCACTTTGTAGTTCAGGCTGGCTCTGAGCTCACTGTGTAGCCCAGGCAAGCCTTGAACTCAGCAATCCTCCTGCCTCTGCCTCCCAAGTGCTGGGATGACAGGCGTGAGCCACCACACCCAGCACTGTGGTATGTGGTATTGATTGCTGGTGGGCGTGAGTCTCCACGCCCAGCATTGTATGTGGTTACCGGGGATCGAACTCAGGACCTTGCGCTTGCGAGGCAGGCGCTGGAACCACTGAGCTAGCCCTCCGGCCCCCAACACAAATCTTAAAGACTAAGAGAGCTTGGAGTGGGGTATTTCAAGCCCTAAAAGAAAACAACCTCCAACCCCAATTGACATATCGTGCAAAACCATCTTTCAAAATTGATGAACAAATAATGTCTTTCCATGATAAAGAACATCTAACATCTTAGTGTTCTTGATCACCGAACCAGCATCCAAAACAGAACTTCTCAAGAATGTCCTAGAAAGATCAGTGAAGCCAATAATGTTGAAAAGTCTAATAGAATGAATACACTAGTCAGAATGAGCAGTTAAGCAGAAAAGAGAAAGGGGAGTCAGCAAAGAAAAATAATGTAGTGACAGGAATGCATTTGTGCCTTTTAGTAGTAACTTTCAATGTGAATGGTCTAAATTCTCCAATCGAAGGACACAGATTGGCAGAGTGAATCAAGAAATAAAATCCAAATTCAACAATATTCTGTGCACAATGAACACATTTAATCCAAAAAGAAATTCATAGACTAATATCAAAGGGTAGAAAACAATATCCCATGCAATAGGAATCCAGAAACAAACAGAAGTAGTTATCCTATTGTCCAAAAAGTGGGCATCAAGCCAAGATTCATCAAAAAAAAGAAGCAAAGAGGGAAAAGATAACAATATACTTGCACTGAATATCACTGTATTCAATTTCATAAAACAAAAACTACTGGATATAAAATATCAGATAAACATTAACAAAATTATACAGGACTTCAATACCCCACTATCAAAATAGATCAACTAGATGAAAACAAAAAAGAAATGTGTTGAATCATATCATAAAACAAGTTAATTTAATAGATATCTTCAGATTTTTCCACCCAACAACATAATACACATTTTAAGAGCACAGGGAACTTTCTCCAAAATGAACCACATACTAGTTCATACAGCACTCTTAAATGCAAAATAATTAAAATTATCCTATGCTCAATAAAATAGAAATAATAGCAAGAAACAGAAAATATGTAGACACATGGAAATTAAACAATACACCATTAAATAACCAGTGTCTCACAGAAGAAACTAGATGGTTCCTAGTATCAAATAGGAAGGCCAGGGTAACATATAAGAACCTATGGCACACAATGAAAGCAATCTAAAGAGAGGTTTATACCTGGGAATGCCCACACCAGAAAAACAGAATGAGTCAAAATTTAAAAAAAGAGTGAACCTAATCACTTAACATCCTAGAAAAACAAGAACAATCCAAATAGAAAGCTAGTACAAGGAAGTAAATTATAAATAATATAAAATATTATATTAATATTAAAATTATATTTTCTGCAATTATAAATAATATTTTGGATTTAGATAATCATAAAATTGTTGTCCGGTGAAGTCGACCTATAGTTTTTTGTTGTTTTTTTTTTTTTTGAGACAGGGTCTTGCTTTGTAGTTCAGGCTGGCCCTGAGCTTACTATGTAGCCCAGGCAAACCTTGAACTCAGAAATCCCCCTGCCTCTGCCTCCCTAGTGTTGGGATTACAGGAGTGAGTCACCATGCCCGGCAACCTGTAGTTTTGTTTTGTTTTGTTTTTTGAGACAGGGTCTCACTTTGTAGTTCAGGCTGGCTCTGAGCTCACTATGTAGCCCAGGCAAGCCGCTGCAAACTCAGCAATCCTCCTGTCTCTGCCTCCCAAGTGCTGGGATTACAGGCACGAGTCACCACGCTCAGCACTGTGGTATGTGGTATTGATTGCTGGTGGGCATGAGTCACCACGCCCAGCATTCTATGTGGTTACTGGGATCAAACTCAGGACCTTGCGCTTGTGAGGCAGGCGCCGGAACCACTGAGCCAAATCTCCGGCCTAAGGCAACCTGTAGTTTTTTAAGTGCTCACTATCAACTCATTTCAATGAGCATTTTCCTTTCTCCAGCACAGTCGTGGTAAACCTATGGCACATGTGTCATTTGTTTGTCTTTTAAGACAAAAGATGTTAATATATGAGTTGTTTTTTCTAAACTAAAACCTCACTATTCATATTTAGTTGTCATGCTGGCACTTTGTTATAAATAAGTGAGCTTGGGGCTGCAGTTTGGGCTCTTGTCTCTAAAAGGTTCACCAGCACTGCCTATATCTGAGTAAAGACTAAGGCACAGTAGCCTGATAGGGAATCATAAATGCCTGTGTGGATGTGTTCCCTGAAATCATGAAAATCTCAGATTGCTGATCCATGTAGCCATGAGACAGGCTCCAAATAACAGCAGTCACCCCTGTTATGGCTTGGGTTTAGATGTTCCCCACCAAAGCATCATGCTTTTTGCAAAGAAGGCTGGTTCTAGAATGTGTGTTGCTGGGCTTGACAGCATGTGATTACTAAACCACTAGGCATGAGTAGATTGGTTTGGCACCGCCCTAATCCTGATAGTCTGGATGGGATGATGAAAGGGGAAAAAAGATGCTCTTAAGGTCCTTTGTTGCTTTTGTTATCTTTTGCCGCCATGAACTGTCACCCCTCTGCCACCCTGCCTTGGAACTATTCAATTATGAACTGAAAACTTGATGAACTATAAGCCAATAAACTTTCCCCCCTTTAACTTCGAGTGCCACATATTTTGTCTCAGCAACAAGAGAAAAGTAATTAAGACAACTACTGTCAAAATCTCTCATGTGTCAGACATTTTATTTACATATAATCTTCAATGACTCCACAAGAGATCTATTCCCAGTCAGATTCTGAAGCCCAGATTCAAATCAAAAGGTGGGTATTATGGTTTAGATCTACAACATCCCCCAAAAGTCTCATGAGTTTGGAACGTGGTTGAATCATAGGGGTCCAATACTCATCAGTGTATTGATCCTTGGTGGATCAGTGAGCCTTGTTGCGGGTGAATCACTGTAAGTATGACCCAGGAGGGTGTGTTTTTGTCTCTGCCTACTGCTCAAGCTGACAAACAAAGTTATTATTACCCATGTAGTGATCCTTTCTCAGGTATGGAGAATGTGAGAAGTATAGAATCATGGAGGCTATTACCCAAGTTTCAAAGGAAGGTGTAGGAAGCCAAGAAATGTATACCTGAGAAGGCAATACAAGAAGCTATGAGAGTAAAGCCAAAGGTAGAATGAGTAGTTATGTTCAGAAAGTTGGAGATGCCAATAGTCTACATCGTTGATTGAGGAAAGATACAAGCAGTGAGCAGATTTACTCAGAGAGTGGCCATATGGGCTGAAATCTACAAGGTCATAAGGATGAGGCTGCACAAGCCCACGGGAGTTAACATCTTGTCACAACCTGCCCAGGATGATGAATATGGAGCTTCCATATTCAGTGTTTGCCCTGCTGGGTTTTGGCCTTATTGTGGTCAAATTCCTTTTTAGCCCCTCTTCCTCGCTTTTAGAATGGGAATGTTTACCTTGTACCAGTGTATTGACAATATTCAACTTTCTTTTCTTTATTTCTACAAGGACTCAGCAAAGAGCTTGCCTTGCATCTCAGCAAAGACTTGGGATTTGAACCTTTAGCAATGCTAACAGACTATCAGACTAGCAATACATCTCAAATATCAGGATTAGGGTGGTGCCAAACCAATCTATGCATGCATAGTGGTTTAGTAATCACATGCCCTTAAGCTCAGCATCACACATTCCAGGTCCAGCCTCCTTTGAAAAAAGCATTAAGTGGTTTTTTTTTGGTTTCTTTTTGTTTTTTTTTTGTTTGTTTGTTTGGGTTTTTTTTAGACAGGGTCTCATTTGTATGTAGTTCAGGCTGGCCCTGAGCTCACTATGTAGCCCAGGCAAGCCTTGAACTCAGCAATCCTCCTGTCTCTGCCTCCCGAGTGCTGGGATTATAGGCATGAGCCACCACGCCCAGCACTGTGGTATGTGGTATTGATTGCTGGTGGGCGTGAGTCACCATGCCCAGCATTGTATGTGTTTACCGGGATCAAATTCAGGTCCTTGCACTTGCGAGGCAGGTGCCAGAACCACTGAGCTAAATCTCTGGCCCAGCATTAAGGTTTATATGAGGTACATCCAAACCCAAATCATAACAGAAGTGGCTACTGTTAAGACTTTAGAGACTTTTTTTTTTTTTTTACTTTTTTGAGAGAGGGTCTACATTGTAGTTCAGGCTGGCCCTGAGCTTACTGAGTAGCCCAGGCTGGCTGCAAATTCACAGAAATCCTCCTGCCTCTACTGTCAAGTTCTGGGATTATAGCCATGAACCAGCACGACTAGCAAGACTTTAGAGACTCTTAAGGAACGAATTAAATGCATCTTACATGATGAGATGAACATGAACCTTTTTAGGATAGGGGTAGAATGTTACATTTTAGATCTATTATGTCCCCTAAAATGACATATGTTCAAAAAGTGACTGAATCATGGGAATCTATACTTATCAATGGATTGATGCTGTTGGATGGTGGGTCCTGATTCATGGAGAGTAACTGAGGGCATAAACTGGAAGAGTGTACTCTTGCCCTCAGCTCCTCCCATCCCTCTGTACTTCCTAACTGCCATGAGATGAGTAGATTCCCTTTACACCTACTTTCATCATGTCATTTATGCCTTGGAACCAGTAACCATGTACTGAACCCATTGAAACTATGAGCCAAAATAAATTTCTCTCCCTTAAGTTTGAAATGTCAAGTGTTTTGTCTCAGTGATAAAGAAACTGACTAACACAATGGTATGACCAGGTTCAATATTTGCAACTGTTAAGACCTATCTTTCTGCTTCACTGTGCTTTTGACTCATACTAAACTTCATTTTCTCATTGTCCTATGGCCCTTTTCATCATAGTATCCTAATAACTATATGAAATTCCAAAGTTACTTTTAAAGATTAAAAAAAAAATGGGGTAAGTTTTTATATTGACTTCTGAGACTATTTTTATTTAAAGGGTGTAGTTATGTCCAGGTAATAACTCTATTATCCACTTTCATCACTAAGACACAACACCCAAAACCCACAGTTTAAAGGAGGAGAGGTTCATGGTTCAAATCCATGAACTTGGTTTATGGTTTCAGGGGATTCAGTCCATGATCAGCTGACTCCAAAGCAGAAACTTCATGACAGAAGGAAGAAGCAGGGCAAAGCTATTTAATTTATGGTGTCCAAAGAGCAGGGGGCACTGTCAGAAGGCAAGGGGTCAGGGACCAATACATAGATCCTGAAGCTACTCCTTATACACCCACAAGTGTGCTCAATGAGTTTCCCTGTGAATCCCAGAGCCAATCAAGTTGACACTCCATTCTAACCACCACAATAGCTACACTTATTTTTCCTTCATCTCTAGATACTTTATTTCTAGTAAATGGAACTTAAAAATGCTTTTTAAAGCACACTTGTACACATATTTATAGTGTGTCTACTAAATTTGCTTGACCAGCTTTTGCCCTCTGTGATGCTGAACAAAGTTGATCCCATCAATCCATCAGGTTCTACCAGCCATGGGAATTTTTTTCAGAAATAAGTTTCTAATTCAAATAAATTCAATCCTTATCCTCAGGACTTTTGTTAGTGTAACCAGGAAAATGACACTATCCAGTGGATATAAATCTATAGGAGAATGGCCAAACTGAAAATAACAGCAAAAAAAAAGCAAACCAGAAACATGGGGAAAGACTCAGATCTACTGACATCGTCTGAAAGCCTGAATCCTGGCATGTCTGAAATAACTACCCCAGCCTCTTAACTGTGTGAAACAATAGATGGCAATTCAACATTAAGTCAAATTGGAACAAGTTCTAATGAGCACAGTGCCACATTCCTGTAATCCTATCATTTGGAAAGTTGTAACAGGAAGAGGGCCTTGATTTGAGGTCAGCTTGGGCTCTATAGGATGTTCAAGGGCAGCACAGAATGCATAATAAGACTCTGTCTCAAAAACTAAAAAAAAGCACAAGTTATTTGGAGGCTTTTATGAACCTCAGATCTTACCAGACAGTACTCTCCTGATCTGGTTCCTGCTTCTCTCTGTTCTTAAATTGGCTTCTTACTAAGAACTCAACTATTGGGGCAGGGGTAATGTTGAAAGTATATACATGAAGTGTTGAGGAAGAAGAAAGGCCCTCACATCCATGTCTGGAAATTCTAGTCAGTACAGATTCCATGTGAAAAGGAGAAACCTTAGAAGTAAACAGTTTCCATTGTGTTGCTCCATGAAAACAGAACTGAGCAGCTATTTGGTACCTTCTCTCCTTGTGGCTTGTCACAATCATCCCATTTCTAATTCTTTTTTTTTTTTTTTTTTGAGACAGGGTCTCGCTTTGTAGTTCAGGCTGGCCCTGAGCTCACTATGTAGCCCAGGCAAGCCTCGAACTCAGCAATCCTCCTGTCTCTGCCTCCAGAGTGCTGGGATTACAGGCGTGAGCCACCACACCCGGCCATCCCATTTCTAATTCTTTAACCTGCCTCCTCTCTGCCTGGGACTGTTGCTTCTCCTTAATCCTAAATCTCCATGACTTACTCCATCTTCTATTCTGGCTCCTCACTGCTTCTTGGTTTTGGGATTTCCCAATCCACATTCCTGAGATTTACTTAGTGGCCCAGGTTATCTTTAGTGCAGGGCCATCTCCCAGCTCGCCTTGAGGTTAGTAAACACTTTCCATTCAATAGGTCATAAACGGGAGTGAGATCTCTTAGTTTATTTCTTTTCCCCTCAAAGGGACTGTGAGCAAGACAAGCTCTATAACTAACTAGTCTCTTCCCAGCATGACCAATGTATTATTTTCTTTCTGATCTTTTCTTCCTTCTTCATTTCTCTGCTATAAAGGTCATGCTCTAAGGTCAACTCTTCCAGGAAGAGCTTTGTTAAATTTCCCTTCACAGTCCTAGCTCCACCATAGCACCAACCATCTGGTAATGTCACTCTGAAGATAGGGGAATGTTCTAAAATTTTAATCAGTGCAATTTTCTGCAGGATTTCCTAATACCTCAAAGTTTCTTTCCTCTTTGGGGAGTTAGACTTTGAGAACATAAGAAATCCTACACTATTCTTGGCTTTTGCCTCTCTAAAATCCATTTGGAAAACACAACCCTGGATTTTTGAGCTTTATATAGCAGTGAGAAAAAAAGGCAGCAGTTCCTTGACATTTGGGAGCTGGTTTGATGCTATCAGCCTGGCCTTGGTTTTGCTAGAAGCAGATCTGGCACTTACAAATAGGTATCCAGGTAAACATAAGTAATTTCTCAGAACATCAACATTAGACAGGGCTATTCTGAGATGATGATACATCAAAGACAAAAGCAAGGCTATTTTGTAAGCATGTCTGAACACAAACATGAAAATTGTCAAAGCCACAGAAATACCCAGGGTCTCCTCCTCCTTGCTAAGATGAATGACTGCTGGCTCTTTACTGTTTGCAGCTTTAACCTCTGCAGTTATCCTCCTGCTAGATAAAATGTAGTAAAATACCCTATCATAGAATTGCCCTACTTCCTGATAGTATCCAATTTACAGCAAAACCCCATTTCCTTAACCCTTCCTAAAATCTCTTAACCCAAAGCCACATCCCTTATATCCTTTCTAACACTCTCTTACCAACAATACCTAGATCCCCTGTATTAGGTGCTCTACCTCACTGCACTGAGTAATAAACCCGATTTGTTCAACTACAAATGTATTCCTGTTGGTCTTGGCTGAAAGGCCTTGACATTCTGAACTGTGAAGAACTCAAGACAAGTTTTATGAGTAAAGATTTGAAATAATTCATGTAGCCATGCAAAGATGGTTTTATTTCAATCTGCATCCACAGTAAACTGTATAATATTATATATAGCCTATAGTTTAAGAAAATGAGGCAAAGGAAAGAAAATATCAAAGGGACACATATTGGGTGTTACGGTCCTGAAAAACAAGACACATTAGTTGCTAAGGAAGAAACTTAAAACTCTGGGCTCCTGGGCATACCAATTACTTTCCCACATCCCTTATTTCCTTCTACCACCTACACCAGGTCTTTCCGAAGCAGGATATGTAAAAGAGCTCCATATAGATTTAGGGGTAAAAATAAGAACTATCTGTGTTCAATTTCCAGGTGGTACTCAGCATTTGGCAAAGTGCATGGAATTTCCCTAGGGCCAGCAACATGGAAGAAAAGCAAAAAAGAAAGTGGTCATGTGGGGTTCCCAGCACACAGGCCTGAAACTGTTTCTCAGAGACTGCAAGTTCACAGTAAACAGAATAGCCAACTGCCAGAGACAGTTGGTGAAGAGGATAGCTAAGAAAACCCCAGCCATGGGCCGGAGGGTTAGCTCAGTGGTTCCGGCGCCTGCCTCGCAAGCTCAAGGTCCTGAGTTCGATCCCTGGTAACCACATATAATGCTGGGCGTGGAGACCCGCCCACCAACAATCAACACCACATACCACAATGCCAGATGTAGTGGCTCACGCCTGTAATCCCAGCACTCGGGAGGCAGAGACAGGAGGATTGCTGAGTTCACGGCGGCTTGCCTGGGCACCATAGTGAGCTCAGGGCCAGCCTGAACTACAAAGTGAGACCCTGACTCAAAAAGCAAAAAAAAAAAAAGAAAGAAAGAAAACCCCAGCCCTGAAGAAGCCTTATGATTGGGACAAACAGACATAGCTGAAATTTACATGGCTCAGCCCTTAGGAATGGATGTCAATGGATGGTTTAGCAGATGCCCGATGAAAAGTGAACTAGGATTTTCCTGTTCCCCAATGTTTGGCATTCCGATGCCCCCTGTTACTACCCAGAACTCAACTGTAACCCCACGGAAGGGGGGAGGGCAAGATATTTAAACTGACCAGGATCACACATATTGATTGAAATTACTCATTTCTCATCCGAATAAGAGCTCAGAATAGAAAGTAAGTTCTTTCCTGAAAACATTGACAGTTTCATTGACAGGCACCTGAGTTTGTGGAATGAAATCAATACCCTACTTCCATTGTCATCCACCATAGTCTGCTACTGAGATTCATGGCCACAAATCTTTGTGGCTCCTTCACTATGACCTATCTTCCTGGAACTTGAGAGCTCCATCTTGTTTGCACTGATACATCAGTGCAGATTTTGTACTTGTCCTGGATTAGTCATTAACCAGCAACATACAGGGAGTGACTGAAACATATGTTAAATGTGTAGATTTTTAAAGAATTTATTATAGTAAGAGTGACATTTCCAAGATTAATGGAATAATTGTGTTTAAACAAAGGGGATAGATTATCAGTATGTTGAAAAAGTATGTAATAACTTTTAGTATATTCACTGTAGTTTTATTACACCTCATCGTTCAAATATTTACGGTAATTTCTGTCAAATAAAAGCATTACAGTGTGTCTTCATTCACCTTATATAACAAATCTAGCCACATGCGACTTCTGTCTCTTCTCCAAAGTCTAAACGGCCACAAAAGGTAAATATTTTGAATTGATTCCAGACACGGTGGAAGCCATATAAGTGTACGACTAAAGACACTCACAGGAGAGGACATCCAGAAATGCTTCAGAGTGGCAAGAATGATATGATAAATGCATTTGGAGAAGAGAGCAGTATTTTGAGGGAAACCAATGACGACATGTCTTTTACTGTAATAAGTTTCCTAAATTTAAACATTCAATATATTTTTCAACCACACCTTATATCCGTAGGTAAACTTCTTAATTGCTTTGAAATTCCATTTTCTCATGTTCAAATTAAGGGCTCTTCTGGCAAATATAAAGCATATTTTTCCACTAATTGTAGCAAAACTAGTATTACACTGATAATAAGTATGAATTGTAGAAATTTTCAGATTTTTCTTTCATTTTATAGCTGTACACTAATCAGTACTAGGTTAACTACATTCAACTACTTTAATCCAAAAGATTCAGAATAGTCCTTAGGGAACCTAACTTAATGACCAGATAAGACAAATTTGTAATTGGTGTATCAACCACTCATATGGAATTAAGTCTTTCCAAACAGCTGGGAGGCTCTTGAAACAATTTATCTTAAGTAGACCAAATGTTCCCAAAAGTGGCTCAGCATCAGAATCACATGTGGAACATTTTAATCAGAGATCCCTGGGCCCACCCCGGAGATTCTGATTTGCTGAGTCCTGGTTGGCTCTGGAATCTACATGTTTAAAAACCATCCTGGGAAATTCCAATGATAAACTAGGTATAAGACTCAATGCTTTTCAAAAAAATTAACTGAACAACAGAAACTCCCATCCTATAGATTCAAAAATAACTTTTCTGGGGCCGGAGACTTAGCTCAGTGGTTCCAGTGCCTGCCTCGCAAGCGCAAGGTCCTGAGTTCGATCC
>PVIC010025964.1:9211-24996 GCA_004025085.1 Thryonomys swinderianus
AAATGGCTTACTCCCACAACTACTATATAGATTCAATGCAATCCCAACTGAAATCCCCAGAGCATATTTCACTATCTAGAGATCTAGAGAAAAATCATCCAAAAATTCATCTGGAACCACAAGAGACCTAGAATAGCAAAAGCAATTCTAGGAAACAAGGACATGGCAGGGGGTATCACTATCCCCAACTTGAAACTTTACTACAAAGCCACTGTGATTTAAATGGCATGGTACTGGCAAGAACACAGACCTGAGGATCAGTGGAATAGATTAGAAGATCCAGAAACAACTCCAGATACACTAAGCCACCTCATTTTTGACAAAGGAGACAAACATCCTCAATGGAAGAAAGACAGACTCTTTAACAAATGGTGCTGGAAAAGCTGGGCTTTAACCTGCCCAAAACTAAAGCTAGACCTATCTCTTTCACCATGTACTAAACTAAAATCACAATGGATTACAGACTTAGAGACACTAAACCTGTTGCAAAACAGGTTAGGTTAAACTCTTGGAGACATTGGCTTAGCCTGAGATTTCATGAACAAAACCTCTAGAGCATGAGAACTAGCAAAAAGAATCAACAAGTGGGATCTCATCGTATTAAAAAGCTTCTGCACAGCAAAAGAAACCACTGGCACTGCTAAAAGACAACCAACAACATGGGAAAAAATCTTTACTAGCTGTTTGTCAGACAGAGGGCTACTATCTAGAATATATAAAGAGCTTAAAAAATCAGTCCTCCTAAATTTAAAGACCCAATTCACAAATGGGCATCTGAAATGAACAGACACTTTTCAGAGGAAGAAGTAAAAGCAGCTAAGAAGTATATGAAGAAATAGTTAACATTACTGGGTATTCAAGAGATGCAGGTGAAAACAACACTGAGATTTCATCTCAGTCCACAAAGAATGGCTGCTATCTCAAAATTAGCCAGTGACAAATGCTGGTGAGTGTGGAGAAAAAGGAACCCTTCTTCACTGTCGGTGGGAATGTAGACTGGTACAACTATTATGGAGATCAGTGTGGAGATTCCTCAAGAAACTAGCATTAGAGGAAACTAGGATTAGAGGTTTCATTTGATCCTGCTATTCTGCTGGGAAGATACACAAAAAAATTATAAGATTCATATCATAGTGACATGTGCACCCATGTTTATAGCAGCTCAGTTTGTGATAGCTGCAATAAATCTTGGAAACAACCCAAATGCCCATCAACTCTAGACTGGATAAAGAAGATGTTTTTTTTTTTTTTAAGTAAAATGGAGTATTACTATACTATAAAGTATCATGAGATTGAGTGATTTTTTTCAAATGGACGTACCTTCAGGACATACTCATAAGTGAAATAAATAGGTCACAGATGTGTAAATATAGTATCTTTTCTCTGGTATGAGAAACTGAAGTTGTAAATGTGTTCTAGAATGCATGATCAATATTGTGAAATAGTAAATATTCAAAGGGAAATGGGGTTTATGGGTAAATAATGAGGAAAATAATTTGATGGTAAAAGGAAACAAAGCTTGTGTATGTAGGAGCAGGGATTGATAGAGTGGGTAGGGGAAGAAGAAAAATGAGAAGTTGTGTCATATACTGGTACAAATTCTCAATGTGGAGTGTAATTGTGATCTGTATATATAATGTATATATATATAATATAATAAAATGTACCAATAAAAAGAATGAGAGGGAGGGAAGGAGGGATGCAATTCAGGAAGAGCTTTCTTCAAGTCTCAGCAAACTGCCTTGTCCTGAGAGAGGAGGGCCATGTCCCAGAGAGATTTAACATCCCAAGACAAGGTGCTAACACAAGCTGGGTAACAGTTGTGGCTCCTGTGCTTGCACTGTTAAGTGGCAGAAGAGTATTGTGAATGGAGACAAGGGAAATGTGAAATACGATCAGTGATACTGCCTACCTCATTGGGTCTCCCTGGGGAACTGGCTGTATTAATACATAACAATAGTTGACACATTGTACATGTTCAATAATGTTTTGTCTTTTTTTTGAGACAGGGTCTTGCTTTGTAGTTCAGGCTGGCCCTGAGCTCACTATGTAGCCCAGGCAAGCCTCAAACTCAGCAATCCTCCTGTCTCTGCCTCGGGAGTGCTGGGATTACAGGCGTGAGCTACCACGCCTGGCCATGTTCAATAATGTTTTAACTGTCACCATTGTTACTAATCTGTAAGTTGTACATTCATATACTTTGCCACCTTTTCAAGTGGTTATTTAATCTTTTTCTTCTTCTGTGTTTAGGGATATTACTTGCTTTCATATATATTACAAATATGTTTAGATTGTTTATCAATTTTTTTAGAATTATTTTTCTCTACTACATAAACAAGTACATATTATCGCAGAACCATATAGTGTTTCAATACATGTATATATTACAGAACAATTAACTATATCTGTCTCCTCAAGCATTTATTATGGCAAAAACTTTCAAAATCCTTTCTTTTCTTTTTTTTTTGAGACAGGGTCTCACTTTGTAGTTCAGGCTCACCCTGAGCTCACTATGTAGCCCAGGCAAGCCTCAAACTCAGTAATCCTCCTGTCTCTGCCTCCCGAGTGCTGGGATTATAGGCATGAGCCACCACGCCTGGCTCAAAATCCTTTCTTTCTTTTTTTTTTTTTGCTTTTTGGAGACAGGGTCTTGCTAGTTCAGGCTGGCCCTGAGCTCACTATGGTGCCCAGGCAAGCCGCCGCGAACTCAGCAATCCTCCTGTCTCTGCCTCCCGAGTGCTGGGATTATAGGCGTGAGCCACCACGCCCAGCATTATATGTGGTAACCGGGGATCGAACTCAGGTCCTTGCGTTTGCAAGGCAGGTGCCGGAACCACTGAGCTAACCCTCCGGCCCATCAAAATCCTTTCTTTTAAGGGACTGAGATTTTAGTGCAGTGGCACTGCTCCCTGCCTTGCAAGTGCAAAATTATAAATTCCATCCTGGGTACTGAATTTAAAAAAGAAAATCAACACAACATCCTTTCTTCCAGATTTTTTTTTTTTGAGACAGGGTCTTTCTTTTTAATTCAGGTTGGTCCTGAGCTCACTATGTAGCCCAGGCAAACCTCAATCTCAGCCGTCCTCCTGCCTCTGCCTCCCAAGTGCTGGGATTACAGGTGTGAGCCACCACGGCCCGCACTGTGGTGTGTGGTAGATTGCCAGTGGGCATGAGACACCACACCCAGTATTGTTGTATGTGGTTACTGAGGATCAAACCAAGGACTTTGTGCTTGCTAGGCAGGTGCTGGGACCACGGAGCTAAAACTCCAGCCCTACATTATATTTTTATCCTGTAACTGTGAGAAACATAAGCCATAGAATATAATATGGGAAAGTAAGACATTTGGAGTTAGACATTTGTGATTGTTACATATATTTACCTGGTTTGATGTTTTAATTAGTGACCTGGGGAAGTTTTTAGTGTGTTAAAAAAAAAAAAGTTTGTTATTCTAGTATAGTTGTTTAAAGATAGAGAATTTGGGGAGTATAATAGATTATGAGCTAACATGACATATTAGAACTTTTAATTTTTAAATGATTGGTGAAACAGAATTATGCTTAGTTGCAAACTGTTTTCTTTCCCCCTTGGGGAGGAAGACTTGTTGCTGATGTCTGCTCCTTTCTGTTACAGGCTCAGTCCTCCTGTTCTTCCCCTGGGCTCCTTGAAAGAAATCCATTTGTCTACTGATAAGTTTTTCAGAGTGGAACCATCTGAGACCACCAATGGCTGTTTTGTTTCTATTTTAACAAGAGAGGTAAGGAAAAGAAAAACCCCAGTCCATGTCCTACTTTGGAGTCGGGAAACAACAAAGTCCCAGAACAGCACTAGGAATGTGAGCATTTCGTGGTGTGCTCGGTAGTACAGGTGCAGAAGGGAGCATCAGTCCTTAGGCTCCTCCTGAGTACTCTCTGCCCTCTGCTCTCACCTCGCTAAGCAGCTGGTCAGCATCTGGTGCATCTGCCCTAACCAAAGAAAGTAGCAGTGTAATTCTTATTATAAATGAGGGGGCTGAAAATTTAAAGTCATCTGCTAAGGCTTGTGAACTGCACTGGGGGCTGACACCTAAAAACCAATTATTTTAGTATAATAAAGATGCTATTTTCACAGAAACACTGCCTCAGTAAGAACCACCTCTCACGGGCCAGAGGGTTAAGCTCAGTGGTTCCGGCGCCTGCCTCGCAAGCGCAAGGTCCTGAGTTCGATCCCCGGAAACCACATACAATGCTGGGCGTGGAGACTCATGCCCACCAGCCATCAATACCACATACAGTGCCAGGTGTGGTGGCTCATGCCTGTCATCCCAGCACTCGGGAGGCAGAGGCAGGAGGATTGCTGAGTTCGAGGCTTGCCTGGGCTACATAGTGAGCTCAGAGCCAGCCTGAACTACAAAGCGAGACCCTGTCTCAAAAAAAAAAAAAAAAAAAGAACCACCTCTCACGTTAATGGTGCCTCTTGTCTTCCAGCGAGACCCATCTGAGGCTGTGTCTGTGAAAGATGTTCTGGCCCGGGCTGCAGCAAAGGGTCTGCTGGAGGGGATTGAGTTGGGAAAATCATCAAAATGGGAGAAGAAAAAGAAGAGATCAAAGATGTCATTGTCCAAAGCTCCTGCTAATGATAATTACGGCATCCAAGTGAAGATCGCTGAGTTCCTGAGTCGAGAGAGTAAAGTGAACACCAGTCAGTCTGAGGCCTTAGCAGCAAAAGCACCTCTTCCACAGAAAAGTGCGACTCAAGTGGGCTCTTCCACTCAGGTCAGGAAACCCAGCAAGCCTGCCACCAACCCTCTAGGGCCCACCTCGACAAAGAGCTCCGGTCCCCTCCGGCCATGGGAACAGCAGACACAATTCAGGAGACCTCAACGGGAAGGCAGAATGGTGGCGTTGAAACCCGTGGAGATCGTTTTGCCCCCAGTGATGTTTCCATTGTCAAGTTCCCAAGGGACCCGATCTCAGATGCCACCTCATTTCTTCTGTCGTTGGTTTGGACCCAAGAGTGGTACACAGGGCTCCTTCCCCACCCCGTCAGCCTCCAGAAGAGGGGAGAAGCTGAAGGAGGACTCCCCTACCTCCCTGGTCCGGCGTCCCCGGCCCTCCTGGCTCTGACCACCTCGTGCTTCTCTCGTGGCCAGGAACAGGTGATTTGCCCACGTCTTGTGCTCTCGGAAGGGTAGACGTAGCTACACAAGACGCTCATAGTATCTTCACCACATAGTATCTTCCAAACCAGCCCTCCCTCCTGAGAAGTGGCACGGCAGGGCCCTCGGAGGGCAGAGCTCTCATTCCAGCAGCTCTCCGCTGGTCTGGATGAGCTGTCAGAGCTGCCCGCACCTGGGGCCTCGAGCTGGAGTCTGGCTGCCGCCCAGGGTCTGGAAGGAAGGCAGCTGCCGTGTCAGACACAGGCCCTGCCCGCCAGCTGCGGGCTGCTCCGCAGTATCCAGGAAGCTCAGTTGGAGCTGAACTTTGAAAATCACGATCAAGGTTGATTTTTTCCCTTCAGTATCGAACTATTCCCGAAACAAGGCATGAGTTTTTGAGCTTGAGTAGAAAGCTCAGGAAGTCCCAGCCACTCTGCTGAGAGT
This sequence comes from Thryonomys swinderianus, assembly GCA_004025085.1. Lineage (NCBI taxonomy): Eukaryota > Metazoa > Chordata > Mammalia > Rodentia > Thryonomyidae > Thryonomys > Thryonomys swinderianus. Next base: position 14,793 of record PVIC010025964.1, read on the forward strand.
GGACTATTTCTGGAGGAAGAGCTTCCAGCGGCTGAGTCCACTGAGCACTGTCTTGGTCTTCCTGCCCTTCTGCTTGTTTATGCCAAACACTGTTCTGAAAAATGTCTGTGAGCAAACTTCCACCTAGACATTCTTAATTCATAGAAAGGGATGAAACTGATGGTCACGAGTGATACCTGTCGAGGAAACCCACAAAGGTTTCTGACTCTATTCAAAGATCAGGTGATACAGCAAAGTGGACGAGCCATTTCAAACGGCACATGATGGTAATCACACTTCGGCCAATCATTTCTGACGCGCAGTTAGATATATTGTTGCACTCCTAACTACATTAAATGGCAGTTTCCTCTTAAATTGAATTCCCTACATATTGCCTACCAATATTGCTATGATTGTTATTTCTGGGTCTACTGAGTTTTTTTCATCAGAGAACAGAAAGTGTTCCACATTAAATAGAATAAGTTTACAACTGTAAATCTTCAATGGTCTAAAATAAGTTGTCACAACTGTAGTGAGTTTAAAATTTTATCTCCAGAATTCAGTTATGTTGTATAGAAGTCAGTCACCAAGTGCTCAATTCATGTGACATGGCCTTTGTGTAACAGTCAGGTCTGCTTTAGCTCTTACATTCTATTTCTCAAAGTGGGGAGAAGAATGGTGAATTTCATTTTCATAGTACTGTTTGTTTTAGCTGAAGATTTACATTTTTCAGGAAGACTGTTAAGAAAGACTTTTTACGCTTGAAACAGGTGTCTTGTATTTTAAATTCCCAAATTCTTGTTATGATTCTTGAAAAATATAGGAACGTTTTACATGCTCAGCTCATGTTACTACTTTTAAAATAGCAGAAACTGTCCTCACATCAGTAGCACCTATACTAAAATATCAGAAACTATGTATCTAACATCACAGCATGTTTCATTCCCTGCTTGCCACCCACACCTGGTTTAGAGCGCCCTATGCCAGCAGTAGGGCAGCGCAGCTTTGGTCATCGCTATTCTGTGGAGAGCTGTTATTTTATCTCAGAGATCTTGTGCTCCTTTCCCTACTATCACCTCTGCCCCAGTCTGAAAAGTGTTTCCCGTCTGAAAGCAGCAGGTCAGAGAAGTTTATTTCCAAGTGCATTTGCTGTAATGTGCCACAGCAGCCCAGGTTGCTTTCTGGTTTCTGTAGTGCTCAGAATTCATGTCTCCTCCGGGAGCCACTTCCAGTGCCTCCTGCTGGTCATCTTGGCACTAAATTACTTTCCTCTTTAGAAGTTTATGGAGATTCTAAGTTAAACTGTTTATTAAGTAAGCCTGCATTTTATTCTTTCAGAACTTCGAGGACAGGATCAGGTATTTAGATACTTCCATAGAGTAAAAAAGGGAAACACTTCAATAAAAGCAAAATGAGAGAATTCCAGTAAAGAATATTGATTACACTGACATTTTTCTGTGGCATTTTAGTGCTTGAACTTTTTTTTATACTGGGGGTCAAACTCAGGACTTTGTGTTTGCCAGGCAGGTGCAGTACCACTGATCCACCTCCCTGGTGCTTGAACTTCTTAAAATATTACAAAAATCTAAAATACTCAGATTATGGGTATTTAAATATTCCAATAGCAAATATGGGTTTTTATCCAAAACTGTTTGCAACTATGGAAACCTCAAACCAAAACAATTTTTGTTGCTTCTGTGTCAGTACCTCTAACAGTGAACAAGAGGATGCTGGGAGCACAGAAAGCAAGGGTGTGTGTGTGTGTCAGTCTGTCTTTCTCTTGTGTGTTCCATTACCCTGAGCTAAAGCCAGCTGAGAGCCCACCTTTCACTTCAGATTTCATGCCCACACGTCTGTTCTTCGTTTTCTGAAATTATCGTCTTAGGATTCCCTGTGCAGAAATAGTTTATAGTTTAACTCTAGAAAGACTGCTCCACTGATGACTGTGTGCTGCTGTGTCCAGAATGCCTGCATCTTTCCTCATCACCAAGGCCTAGGTAATTACTTAACATTTACTTTCCAGTTCTTGCCAGGGGAACTACGTAATCACCAATCACAGCTGAATCTTACATTATCAAAATTATTTTAAAAACATTAATTTGATATCAAAATAGAATGACTAGTGTATGGAGACCAAGTTTATATTTCTATTTCATATATATATGGGCATAGTGAACATGGCTGCCTGTTTACCAAATCACAGATAGAAAGAATGCATAAGTAACTGAAGTATCACCAAGTTCCCAGGTAAAACACTGGCATCCTTTCACAGACACACACACACACACACACACAACTGAGTTGTCAGGAAAAAAATGCGGCAAACATTTTATGCAGCTAAATTTATTCTCACAACATACTACATTTAAATGTGGTCAGTAGCAAAAAGGGTAAAACAAAAAATGAAACATCCTTTTGGGGTGAACAGGCTGCTCCGGATACCAGGGCCTGCTCTCTCGGTGCCCTGAACCTGAAGTAACTTCATTTTACTGGCTGTAAACACATGTGTTAGGTGTGATTTAGGTGAAGCATGGCTGACTGGACAGCTAATGTCTGTTAAATTGTGCTAATAACAGGAGGGTTTTCCGTGTTTAGGGACTCATGTTGTGAAGCTCATCAAATGAGTGTGCCATTCAAGACAAGGAAGCTTGGGGCCGTGGCCAAATGGCCGCGTGGATTCTCACAGGTGTGCATCTTCAACTCATAACATAGATCTTTTAAAAAAGTAGCAATGCCAACAGTTTATCGCCAGGAACTTGTTTTAACGGAAACGAGTCTAATGTCCCTTCATGCAGTAAGACAGACAAAACAGAAACGATGGCCCTAAGTAGTTACAGGTGATCTCATATCCGGGTGGAAACAGGGAATGTGGGTGTATGTATGGATCTTTAGATGGAATCACACACATTGTGAGGGATATAAAAACGAAGCACAGCACAGTGCTTTAGTGTATGAAATGAAGTTCTTCGCCGTAGGCATGTCGGCTGCTCCCCTTGATGTATAGCCCAGGAGCAGCAGACTGGCGGCAGGACTGCATCTAGCTAGCTGCTCTTAAAAAATAAAAGGAACTTTAAGCATTTTGCCTTTTCTTCTATGTATTCCAATAGAAATGTGACTACAAATCATTACAAAACCACCATTAGGCAACATATAGTTCACTGAGATTACTTAGGCCTGGATACACTGAGACATAATATCCAGTAAAGATAATACATTAACACAATAATGCAGTATATTTCAGTAAAAATAGAATAAATAAAATAAAAATATTTTAAGCTGTATTTAACAGGTTAAGAAAATGATATGACATACAAGGCATAGTGAACATGGCTGCCTGTTTACCAAATCACAGATAGAAAGAATGCATAGGTAACTGAAGTATCACTAAGTTCCCAGGTAAAACACTGGCATCCTTTCACACACACACACACGCACACACACACACACACACACTTGCATACATACTTTTTGGCCATGGCAGAAAGTGAACATACTGTCTAACATAAGAAATTTTACAAAATTAATCTGCATTTAGTATGCAAAGCTATTTTCAAAACAAAATATCAGCAGTAAAGTTTTCAATATGTAAAGGCTATCATTCATCTTACTGCATCCTATAATTGCATATATAAATCAGTTTGCTACTTAAAGCTAGCTCAGTATTCTTGATTCTGAAAACAAACATATATGCCTTAAAAAATGAACAAAAGCGTTCTGGTAGAGATCTGTAGAAAAGCGAGTTTCTTGTTAAGAGTATCGAAGGGTATGACAGGAAAACATTTCATGTAGAGATCAAGATGGAAAATCATCACAACTGCATTTGGAACAGCAATTCACAGGGCACAATAAGATTTTTGTATTGCAGCAATTTCCCACAATGCCACTGGTTACTTCTGAGAGAACAGCAGGCAGGTTAGCGAGAAGCACAATGCATTTCTAATGTAGCATTTTGGTTATGGCATCAGGGTGACAGCAAACACCTCCAGCCCTGCTGTACCCCCTCCATGGAAGGCAGAGGCCTCCTATTCATGTTCTCTCGTGGGTAAGGACCACCAGGGAGGAAATGGCTCTACCACAAGGACCATCACCCCTGGGGAGTCTCGGGTTGGAACAGGCTGGGCTGAATACAAGCACCTGTCCTCTATAGTGTGTTAGAAGTGCCACAGTCCTGGACTGTTCAAGGGCAGGGATTGTGAATGGTTTGATACCACCACTGAGTAACATGGACAGGCTCCCCTGCTTCTTATTGGCTGACAGTGCCTGTCTCCGTGATGCCCAGCATCATTGGGAAAAGGGTCTTCCTGACTGGGTGGAGGGGAACAGACAGCAAGAGCAGGGGTGGAGGCTGGGTCTTGCTTCTGCCCCTCAGCAGGCTCTCGATACTTTGTACTTTACTTCTCCAATGTGTTTAAGACCTTACTTAGCATATAAGGCTCAAATGTAGTAAGGATATGGAAACCGTCTTACAAGTACAAAGCTGTGTATAGACATAAAGCATTTTTTATAACAATGTTGAAGACGTTAATTTTGACATTACAAAGAAACAATATTGAGATTGATTTCCTTAGCAACTTCTTTTTAAAACAACGTCAACAAGAGTCTAAATTTGTACATCTTTATAGCTAAGTTTCTTATGCACATAAAAAAAGCAAGAAAATGCTATTTTTGGGAAACTTAGTCTGTTGTTCCTATGTATACTCTGCTTTGATACGAAATTTTTAAGTCTTGAAAATAAAATGGATAAAATATTAATTTTAAAATATATCCCTGTTGGATCTAACAAATTCTATTAAATACATAAATTCAAGGAAATTTCAACTAAATATAATCTGTTGCCATGGACAATACACAATGGACAGACGACTTTTTGGACAAAAAGCATTAGAATAAAAGTGAGCTAGATGGCAAATTCTAGCAGAACATTTACCTTCAGGATGTGGACTAACAAAAATAATGTGGTAGTGGAGACCTAAAATAATAATGTGCAACAGAGATATAAATGACATTTCCTCGAGTCCAAATTGCATATTGACTAATTTAGCAAACTAAGGATGAGAGGTTATTTCATTTAATGTTTGTGCAGAAAATGACCATAGTGAACTATAATTCTCTAGCTGCATCATACAATGTAAGGCAGAAGTTCGAAGTATGTCCCACCCAAAATGCATGAGGATCTTGTTCATCCCTTTCTTAAATAACCAGTTTGAAAACCACCTGAAAAGGCTATTTTTTGTTTGACTTTAATTCCTCAAATTTAGTTTTTTGTTAGCTTTAAAGTTTTGCTTTCCCCCCCAACATCCTACAAACAGTGGTAGACATGAAGTGGTGTCAGCGTGTCAAAGCTCGCCACGGCGAGCCGCCCGCTGGCTTCTACACTGATGACAACACCTAATTTTGTCAACCAACAGGTTCGACTTTATGGAAAGCTAAAACTCATCCTATGTTTACAGCAACTCAATGGCATATGCTCTGCAGCAATTTCCATGTTTCTAAGGCTGAACATGGGCAAGGTGCTGTGGAACTGAGAGTTGCTCATGACAGAACCAAGAAGTCGGGAAACAGACTCAGGCAGCGTCGACTCCAAGGACACAGCATTAGTTTGTCAGGCAGGCATCTTTCCCCATGTGTGAAGCCAAGTCTCGTCCACGATATGTACAGTAAGAAAGAGACCTTCCACTGCTCATGATGTAACTTACAGCAAAAAAAAAAAAAAGGATTCATGCTTCTTTTCATATCACATGGTGGTGGCAAGACACAGAACATGCTTGTCTAACACTGTTTGGTTACAGATAAACTCTCTGGAGACAAAGCATCAGTGACTGAATGGAAGGCCAGGCGCAGGTCCTTTTCTTTAGTGTAGCTCTTTAGTCCTCAGGGGGGACGTCAGAGTCCTTGAGGCTGTGCAGCTACGGCGTCTCTGAAACAGGGCGTTTCTGTTTCAAAGTGTCAATGAGGGACAAGACCCCTCGCTTTACATTGGTTGTGACTCTTCTGGTCACTGAGTCTGCTGGAGGAGGAGGGGGTCGGACTTTCTGTGAAGGAGGTCTGGCTACCAAGCACTTCTGATAGCGTAACTGAAATAAAGCAAAGAAAAATTTCCAAAGTGGCATTATTGCATCTTGCCAATAGGGCTTTAACTCTTCATCAATACAATGACTCCAAAAAGTTAACAACCTCACTCTTATATCCAAGCATTTTTTTTTTTTTTTGAGACAGGGTCTCGCATTGTAGTTCAGGCTGGCCCTGAGCTCACTATGGTGCCCAGGCAAGCCTCGAACTCAGCAATCCTCCTGCCTCTGCCTCCCGAGTGCTGGGATTACAGGCGTGAGCCACCACGCCCGGCCCAAGCATATTTTTTAACATGAGTGTTTTAAATTCTTCCTTAGGCTTTAAGATGTTCTGCCTCTTGCTGCCTTTCTTCCCATCCATTCCCATCCTCGACTTCTTCTCTATCTTCACAGGCTATGATAAATATGCCTCATAGTCCATAAGCCAATGAAAACAAAAAAGGCCCAGGACAGACGGTGTTTCTACAGACGTACACACTGAGTAATGCTCATGGCTCCTGAGAGGATTGTAGTTTACATATAGGCTCCATCACTTTTTATTTTCGTGTTTTGAGACAGGGTCTCACTTTGTAGTTCAGGTTGGCTCTGAACTCACTGTCTAGCCCAGGCTGGCCTCAAACTCACAGCAATCCTCTTGCCTTTGTCTCCTGAGTGCTTGGATTACAGGCGTGAGCCACTACACCTGGACTTTTTTTTTTTGAGACAAGGTCTTGCTATTAGTGTAGGCAGGCTTTCAACTCACTATATAGCCCAGGCCAGCCTTGAACTTGTAGTGATCCTCTAGTCTCAGACTTCCAAGTTCTGGGATTATGGGCATGTGCCACCATACCTGGCTTCAAGCTCTACCAATTTTTTTTTTTTTTGAGACAGGGTCTCACTTTGTAGCTCAGGCTGGCCCTGAGCTTACTATGTAGCCCAGGCAAAGCTCGAACTCAGCAATCCTCCTGTCTCTGCCTCCCAAGTGCTGGGATTACAGGCATGAGCCACCATGCCTAGCACTGTGGTATGTGGTACTGATTGCTGGTGGGGATGAATCACCATGCCCAGCGTTGTATGTGGTTACCGAGATCGAACTCAGGACCTTGAGCTTGTGAGGGAGGCGCCGGAACCACTGAGCTAAATCTCCAGCCCAGCTCTACCAATTTGAGCTGTTGACTCCAGGCTGTTTTTAAATCTCCTTGAGCCTATGTCTTCTGAACCGTGAAGTGGCTAAGAGCAAGTGTCCTTACAGAGGGTGCTGTCAGGATTGAGTAAGGCACATTTACAGAATGCCTAAAATAGGCCTAGCGAAGTGCAGTAAATGTTTGTTTCCAGCTTCTATAAAAAAGAATGGTGTATTAATAGATTTCAGGATCTATTTTATATTGAAATCTAAATCTTAGTGGATTGATTTGATAAAAACTGACAATTTCTATCCTTTAGGACTGGGGGGAGGGAAGCCCACCTGCTTTTGTTTTAATGGGAAGATAATTCTTCAAAATTACATGAAATGTCCACAAGCTTATCCAGTGTTTTTTTTCTAACCAAAACGCTGTGAAATACTTCCAGTTTATTTTTAAAACCTGACTTAACTATTAACAGATTCCTTGATACAGTTATGGAGCAAGTTGATGTTACTCCCTCAGAAGCATAAAGTATCGCAGCAAGACTCTAGAGAATGATGGGTCACAATGTCCTATCACCGCACAGCCCAGAAAACTGGCCCTGCAACTTGATCATCTGGGAAAGGATGATTTATCACATCTGCTCAGTGTAAGGCATCATACTAAGTCTCCATCATGACTCAAAATATGCACATCTAAAGCATGAAGTTAGATAGGCAGGTATGGTGACCCTGGACCCTGTTGGCATTTCAAATTGTTTTGCATGTATAGAACGAATCGAAGTTGCACTTAACAGACAATTCCATAAAGGATCCCTGTGATAGTTGAGCTTGGTTGTATTAATATGATTGGCCTTTGGACTGGTCCCATCCTCTCTTGTGCTGTCCCCTGCTCTGCTTCCTGGACACCATGATGTTCTTGGAGCCAGCCAACCAGGCTGAATCCCCTAAACCACAAGCTAAATGGAAGATCTCCTCCTTTAAATTGTGGGTGTTAGACACTGTGTTCCAGCAATGGGAAAGCTGACTAATGCCATCCCTTTCTTTCCTCTTCTGAAATTCACAAGAATTTCATCAGATGAGTCTATACCACATACCTGCAACACAATGCCTACCGCTTAAGTGGATTCAAAAGAATGTGTTAATAGCACATTTTAGGCAGGCTAAGTCTATGCGGTAAGTCCACATGTAGACATTTCAGATGGAGAATCATGCAGATTTGAATTGAGGAGAATGCCCTGCACTAGTGGCTAGCTACCCTGGCTGGCATGCTAACACAATTAAAACAGGAAGCAAATGAGGAAAGCTATTTCCATGAGAGAAAATGAGTCTGGGAATCAAAAGCAAACTGCAACTAGTAATAAAGCTAATGATTTAACTGGCATTAACATTTAAGATGTATATTTAAAGCCTGAAAGCCATTCATTTTATGACCCAAACCATCTGCTATGATCTATTGTGATTTTACACGACACCTCATCAGCTATCCTCTGTGCTTGGTTGAAACTTTTGTTCCCTCCTGCGCTGTCCTCCTCCTAGCCCTTCACCTTGCCTTCTTCCTCATACCTGGCCTGCGTTCACCTGGCCTCCTCCATCCCTGCTCAGCATCCAGGGACATGACAGCCAGGATCCTGGCTCCACAGTCCTGGACGGGGCATGTGTGTATGTGTCTACGCTGTATCTCTACATATGGGCCGTGTAAGTGGAACTGGGTCCCACGTATGGACACGAGGTTTCTCCTCCCTCCCTCTCTCCACGCCAAAGGTATTTTTCAGGATGAAAATTTCCACCTTTGCCATCTCCCCGCCTCGTCCTTCTCTCCCTCTCTGTCCCTCTTGTGCCTTTCTTCTTTAGGGTGGTACTGGAGATGAATCCAGAGCCTTCTCGGTCCTTAGCCCTTTGTCTCAGAGTACAGGGAGAGCTCTCTAATTAGGGAGGGGACTGAGTGTCTCTTCTCTGCTCTACATTTACCACCATTTTCTGTCAGTTTCACGCTGCAACTATAGTCGTGCACTTGCTGACGATGGGGAAACAGACCACTAGGGGATTTCATCCCACACAGAACCAGCATACGTGCCCGAACCGGGGTGGGCGGCCCTCCGTACACCTCAGCGGGGGACAGCCCATCACCCCTGGGCTGCAGACCGGACAGCACGTTACTGTGCCGGGTCCCGAGGTGATGGGAGACGGTGGCATCTGTGTATCCCAGCACAGGGCACAGCAAAACACACGCTGCATGGCGCGGCGGGACAGGAAGCTGTTCCGGGCCTCTGTGAGGGAGCGTGAGGGCTGAGGGCACCGCGGGGCCGCGGCAGGACGCACAGACACCGATGTGCTGCACCCTTGCGCTCCACCAAATTTACTGTAGCTTTTTCTTCAGTAACACATTAACCATAGCTTACTGTAACTTTCTGCTTTATAAACTCCTTAACCTTTTGACCCTTCTGTGGTAAGCCCTAGCTTAAAGCTCAGATACCCTGGAATTAGTTTTCTGCTATATTGTAGTCTGACGGACCGTCATTACACACCCAGCCAGTTAGGGCGGGAAACATCTCTAACGCACGCAGCATGACTGTGCGAGCCGCCTCAGTTTGGGCTGGGACTCATCTTCCTCAGGTAAGCAGGCTGTCGATGGCCCCTGTCCTAGAACAGACCAACCCGCAAACCGTCGGCACTGTCCCTCAAGCCGCCCTTGACAGCAGGTCCTTCTGAGTCCTTCAGGGCCTCCCCTCCTCTTTCCCCTTGGTCCCTTGCCAATCCAGGGAGTCTAACACTTGTACCTGCAGCCCTGCTCACACTAGATGGGACTTGAGTGTGCACATCTCCCACACTAGGCTTCCCAGTGCAGGGTTCAAACTGAGTCAGGTGTGAGCTTGGCCAGGCATGGACGGAATCCCCTTCCCCAGGCCGAGCCAGCAGGATGTGCCTCTCAGGCCGTCACCCACTGTAAGCTTCAGTCTGTGATCTTGGCTTGGACCCGCCTTGCCCCGTCCTCTGGATGGCTGGCTGGCCTTGGAGTGGATCACACTGCCCTCCACATTGCCGTCTTTCTTTC